>JBBBVM010000902.1:600000-802050 GCA_037355625.1 Petunia x hybrida
AAATACTCACCATCAAATCTCTCATATTTAGATCAGATAAACTAGTAGGGTCTCATAAATTCCAGGAATAAATCGTATCAGAAACTCACCCCTCTACCGCAACCGATTCTTAATTACGACAATATCCAAGGAAACCGTCGAAACATGATAAGACACACCGTTTCCAGATCGATCGGAAAGATAAATCTTACTTACAGATAAGGGAAGAAGAAACACACGGGTCTACTACATCTGCCAGACTGGAAGTTCATAGAACTGCCTCTACAGCCGAGTCGAGCCACTACCCTGATAATTACTTCTAGAAGAACCACTACCACCACGCTCTCGACTTCTACTGGATGGTGGCATTTCTCTGATTGATTAAAATTTAAATGAAATTCCTGCGACTGTGCAGGTGCCTGAGGGCAAGAAGAAGGACGATTGTCTACTTGCCGGAGTAAGGAAAAACTCCTCAAGGGATAACCAGACTCACGATAATGATAATAGGAAAACTCCTCAAAGGATAATCAGACTCACGACAATGATAACACCTTTTCATTGAAAATGGAAGCTGGACATATTGTTGATAGCTATAAAGAGAAAACTGGGTCTGATCTTGACGAACTACTGAGGCACTCTGAGACTCACGCTCTACAAGTTGAGATAACCTGGAAGGTGACCTCCAAAAATAACCAGAACTCTTACCTCCAAATGAGGTACCATGGTTACCCACTAGGGCCACGGGATCTCTTGATCTCCCACTCTAACTCTTCCCACTTTAACTTATGGTATGCCTCAAACCTTCGGGCAATATCAACAACAATATCAAATGAAATCCTAACCTCAATCTCTCGAGCAATCTGGGATCTTAAGGAAAAAGAAAGGTCATCAATAAATCTTTGAATCTCTCGAAAGGCTCATGGACTAGTTCAAATGCATATTCAGCCATTTTATAGAATTCAATCTCATATTCTGAAACCAACACACTAACCGACAGGCTACCCTATCTAATCCACTAAACTGGCAACACTTTTCATCTCGCTCGCTACTCGAAAGGAATTTTTCTATGAATCTAGAAGAAAAACCGAACCAAGTTAGCTAATAAAAGAGCGGCCCACCAATTCAAGGCTGGACACTGAAACCGGAAAGCAAAATAATCAACACCATATCGCTTGATATAATCAAGAGCCTGAAGGATACGCTGACATTATTTTATTTTAAAAAAAAACTTACACATGGATTATCTAATGCATTGCTTGGGAATATCGAGATGTTCAACCGCGTAAAATAATGCAACCTCTTTGAGCACTCAGACCCAATAATTACCTCAGTTACCTAACCAGCTAGAACAACTGGAGGCACAATACATGCTGCCTCCGAAACATACTTTACTGCGGCAATATTAAGAAATGGAATAGGAGCTCCCTGAGACCGAACGTCTGCATCTGCGGCAACCTGATAAACTGCCTAACGAATAATAGGTTCTTGCGGTATCTGTGTCACCAAGATTCTCGTGAAAGCATCGTAGAGAGCCAAGGGAACCACAAGGCCCTGCTCCCTTGCCCATCGCGAGCTCGTACAGCTGCGGCCTGCGAAACTGGATCGTCAGCACCATCCACCACTCTCGGGGCGTGAGTAGCTCTAGCCCCAGGCTAGACTACTTCGTCCTGAACTCCTACCGTTTGCTGATTTGTCGTACAAGGGTTCACAATTTCCACGAATGAATTAACGAAAATACTTTTGCATCCTAGACCGACGCACGATCAGAAAAGAAGGAAGTGAAACTTCCTAAATGCCATCACAGCCTCTCGTAGATAAGTCGGACGTCTACGTACCCATCAGCGAGACTCTACTAGACACTGTCTTAGTCTGGATAGACTCTAAATCGGGCTCTGATACCAACTGACACGACCCGAAATCCAGCTAGGCCGTGCGGGCACCCGACATCCTACCCTAGACCCGTCAGGCGAACCCTTACCAATTAAATTAGGAAAATAAATATAACAATTCACAAATAAGGACAAGGCTAAAAAAAACACGGACATACTGATACCTCTAAGCTGTACAAACGAAATTACAGCTAACTACCCAACATACTAGGTTTAGGGCTATCCAGACTAGACATCTAAGAGTACAAAAGAAGACAGATACCTCCTGAAGTGAGCAAAATGCAGCTGAAATAATAATAAATAAACTGGTGGCCATCCGGAATAAAAGCTGGCTCACCCTGACAGCTGAAGTCGTCTTCGCTCCTGAACAACGTGGCGAACTCATTCCTGGAGCGAACCTGCCGAAATGAAATAAATAAACAAGAACAAATAACAAACAAGGGTGATTCAAAACGACTCAATAAGTGGGGCAGACTAGCCACCTCAAAGAATAGGATAGCTAGCCAGGGAGAAGAAATAGATAAACCAAATTCCTTTTATTTAAATTATAAAAAGGCAGAGCCAGATAACAACCGGAAACACGTAAGAAACTTCTAAACTCAACCAAGGGTGTGAGCCAGAAACATATCAACAAATAAGCAAAGCACACATAAGCAGAACATTAATCATGTACCGCAAGTCTACACAATGGTATGAATTGAGATGAAATGAAATATGATGCAAAGGGTCACATGTGCCAAATGAATGGAGCGGAATCCTCCTGCTCCGAGGGCGGAATCCTCGTGCCCTCAATATGACGCAATGGAGCGGAATCCTCCTGCTCCGAGGGCGGAATCCTCCTACCCTCAATATGACGCAATGGAGCGGAATCCTCCTGCTGCGAGGGCGGAATCCTCCTACCCTCAATATAATGCAATGGAGCGGAATCCTCCTACTCCGAGGGCGGAATCCTCCTACCCTCAATATAATGCAATGGAGCGGAAATCTCTTGCTCCGAGGGCGGAATCCTCCTACCCTCAATATGATGCAATGGAGCGGAATTCTCCTGCTCCGAGGGTGGAATCCTCCTACCCTCAATATGATGCAATGATAACCCTTCACCGGTGCGGGACTCTCATCGACTGCCGGGAAATATATATCAACTCACAGCCAGAGTACAATGCTCAGATCCTCAATGCAATACCAACAATAGGACATAACATATAATATATAATGTAAATCCAAAGCTAAGGAGTAATGAGTACGCCTATCGGCAGCTTCACACGTAAGGAACACGTGGTAGAAAATCCACGAGGCCAGGTGCCTCCAAAGAAATGGATATAAACACTTACCTTGTTACAAAGTTAGTACATCCACTCAATAACCGCTTGTCCTTTGGTTTCATTGCCAAACGATCCCACTCTATTCAATAAGCAGAAAAATATATCAAATTAGGCTAAAGGCTTCTTTCCTCACATCTTAGGGCAATCCGGTTAGGAACCTGATACCCTATTTGCATATGCAATACGCAGGCCAGGCCTATGTACAGGGTTTATGGTCACATAACCAAACCCTAAATAAATTACATTTATAAGTTGCCCATAACTCACTGAGTACGAATATATAATCAATTTCATTATCGGGGTCCATTTGACCCTTTAAACTATTAATTGAACTTATTAAAATGATGTATAATATTTCAAGTTTTACCGTTAAAAAATATTCAAACACACGTAATAAACTCAAATAATATATTAGGATCATTACCTGAATGTTTCAGGGTGAAAATTCTACTTTTTACCGGCCACTTTTCTCATTTTCTGGCATTTTTTTCCTTTCCCGCGTAATCTCTTCCTTCTCGTTTTTGTTTCTGTCTCTTGTTTCGTTTTTCATGTTCCTGTATGTGTGTCTTGTTAAATTATCTAAAAGGTAAGGAAAAAGTCCACCGCCTAACTTTTGTTGCTTTTCCCTTTTTTTTTTTTTCTTTTATAATTTCTTTTAAAATTCGCTGCTACGATAAAAATTAAAACGGTACTCTACGATATTCGAAATAATTCCAACTTTTGCATACAAGTTATACAAAATATATGTAACATACTTGCAAAGGCGGATCTCAAATTGGACTCCCGAAACTGAAGATGCGAATTTAAATAGAAAAGGTCAAATTATTTAACTTTCGGCATTTTAGCGGAAACTAGCCGAACAACATCGAAATTTACTTTCGAACGTTCATAAAAGTAATAAATAATCATACAAACCTAACAGTGCTTTTGGATTTCGAATCAGAGCTCATTCGGCAAAACCGAGCTCGGAAATCTCTTTTTAATATTTATCGACAATAAAAACTGAAACCTTCTTCCGATGTCTACCAAACGAGATCTAATTTAGCTCAAATTTTACAAACAGCTCCTAATGGACATTACAAATATTTTAAACTTATCGGCACGCCAATCGGAGTCCTAACTTTCTAAACGACTAACCGAGGTCGTTTCACCCTCACTCCAGCCTGCAAAACAAATTAGAGGTTAGCCTTAGGAACCCAGACGAGCTTGGGTCCCTTCTTACGAGAGAATGGATAAATCAGATACTGTCTAGCCCATTTAGGTAGAACACTTCTTTTATCTCGGTCTTTGCCTTGCTGACATTTATGCACTTTTGTTTAACATGTCCAGTTTCACCACAAAAGGTACACAACATGTTGCAAGGTAAACCCACATACTTGCTCTTAGGGTTATATGGAGGCAACGGTTTCTTGAATCCTAACCCTTGTTTACCTTTGTTTTGATTTTCAAAAACCCAGTTTATTGCCTCCAATGATTTATTCCATTTGGTCAATCTAGTAATCTCAGATTTTGATTTTTCAACCTTTTGATTTAAAATCCTGTTCTTTTCAGTTTCCTGATACAGAATCTCATTAGCTCTTTTCAATTCATTTTCCAGAAAGTTTTGAACTTCACTCATTACTTGCTTACCATTTGCACTCTTTCTTAACTGATTGCATTCCAATTCTAGTTCAGTGATCTTAGAGTTTGACACAAGAGTCTGCCCTTTCAAGATGGCATTGATTTCTTCAAGTTCAATATTCTGTTCTAGGAGGCTCTTGTGCTTGGTTCTAAGATCACCTAGTTCTTTAGTTAATTTATCCTTTTCAAGTTTCTCCTTTTCATAACCCTCAATCAAAGTGGCAGTGATTAGAATCAAGTTTTCAGAAGAGTATGTATGTAGAGTTTCCTTAAGATCAGATAAACATACCTCTGCTGAATGAGCAGCTTCATCTCCATCAGTTGCCATGAGAGCGGAGTCCTTCTTTTTATTGTCATCTGTGTACAACTCCTTCAGTCTTTCCCAGATTTCTTTGGCAGACTTGCATTCAAGCATCCTTGCAAGCACATCGTAGGTGAGTCCTCTCCTCAGATACCATTCAGCTTTGGAGTTTGCCTGTAACCAGTCTAGGTCTTGACAGGATCTAGTTCTTCCACCTTCTTTGGCACCAAAACTCTGTTTGCTGCTCTCTTTACAGGGACATGAGGTCCTCTCTTCACGATCAGCCGCAGACTATAATCAGTTGCTTGCAAGAAAGTCTTCATCTGTTTCTTCCAGTGCTTGTAGTGGGTCCCGTTGAACACAGGTGGCCTTGATGGATCTCTCCCTCCTCTAAACTCTCGAGGGTCTTCTTCATCAGAACTGATGCCTGTCATACCCGCTAGTGCTAGTGGTGAATCATCTTCAGACTCCTTTTCATGATCAGATTCACTATCAGTTGGTCCCCACGTAGCATAGAAAGCTTCCTTCTTCTTTCTCCTTTCTGCTCTGAAGTTTGGAGGCCGTCTTGACTTCTTCTTATCTTTGTCATTTTCCTTTGACGTCTCAGTCTCCTTATCCTTCGACGCTCTATTTTTCATCCACTCTATTTCCCACATACGACAATCCATGACAACGTGATCCTTTTTGAAGCACTTAAAGCATCCTGAGTAATCTGGACTGTCAACTATGTTCTTCCTGCCAGAATTCTCCTTGCCACTTCTTTTGAATCCTTTGAATCTTCCCAAGTTAAGCTTCTGTCTTAGAGCACTAACCATTGCTGCTTCAACTGATTGAAAATCAACATATTCATCGGTTTCCTCAGTTGCTTCAAGCGCAAGGGTCTTGTCCTTCTTTACAGCTGGTTTAGCTTTTGAGTCCTTCATCATCTCATGAGTTTTCAAGCTACCAACCAGTTCTTCAAGTTTGATGGATCTGAGAGGTTTGGACTCAATGATGGCAGTCATCTTAGGTTCCCATGCTTCAGGAAGCACATTCAGAATTTTATCAACCATCTCTATTTCAGGCAATTCCATATCCAGGGATCTCATCTCATTAGTGATGATGGTCAACCTGGTCATCATATCCTGAATCGATTCCCTCTCACCCATAGAGAACAGTTCAAATTTTCTCTTCAGCATTCTTCTCTTTGAGTCCTTTACTTCAGTGGTTCCTTCAGGCGCAACCTGCAGAGCATCCCAAATTTCCTTGGCCGTCTTATGGGATGATACTCTATTGAACTCCTCAGGACCAAGACCACAAATGACCAGGCGTTTGGCTTTGTGATTCTTTTCAATCATCTTATAATCCGACTCATTGAACTCCTCTTTCAGTTTAGGTTCTTGCTTGGCAGTGGTTCCTTCACCAACTATTTTATTGGGGATCAGGTTTCCTTCAGATACCATCAGCCAGAGTTCATAATCTTCAGCACATATGTAATTTTCCTTCCTGTTCTTCTACCACGCATAGTATTGCCCGTTAAACTGTGGGGGCCTTTGAACTGACTGTCCTTCAGTGATAGTAGGTGGTGCACTCATGATTCTGATCTTTCTCAAGGTGTTAGCCTCACACGAGAAGACCCGCTCTGATACCACTTGTTATAATCTATGCACCTCCTAAAGACACTAGAAGGGGGGGTTGAATAGTGTCTACCGATTTTCGTTTCAAGAACCTGGTTCTTCTGAATGTAGAACCTAGTTCTCACCTTCACAATTATGTTGTTTCAACCACTGCAACACACCACAACCACACTCATAGAAAACACGAGGATTTTACGTGGAAAACTCCTTGCTCAAGGGAGAAAAACCATGACCCACACTCTGGGATTTGAGAACTAAATCCACTAACACAACGAGCAAGTTTCTGATTACAAACTCTGTAACCAAGGGGCTACACTCTAGACCCTAATCACTACTCAAAGCTAAACTCTAGCTTTTCAAGCAATTTATCATAAGTTCACCTAATACATGTGCTTCTGCAATAAGCTAATAGGCAAAAACAGCGAAAGCTCAAACTAAGACAACTTACAACTCAATGAACCTAGACAGAATATCTAGACTTAATACATTCAAACACACCAGTTGTCTACTTCAGTTTACTCACGTGGAAAGATGCTAGATCGCCTTTGTATGCTCTCAACTCTCTGTATGTGAATAACTAAGTCACGGCTGCATCGACTACTTGTATTTATATGGGCCTTGTAACCCTAGTTGAGTCCTACAAGGAATCCTCGTAATTATGGTAAGACGAGATTCCTAGTAACTCTTTTCCTTGTTGAAGTCCAACTCCTATTCATACTTCGAAGATACAGCCTGGGCACCGCCTCTTTTAGTCTGACTAGGATGCATATTCATTCACGCGCCACTATTCCTAGTTCCGCAGGGATTTGCAACCCGCAACTCTTTTCGATCAGTCGTGCCCTTCTCTGCAAGGACTAGGTTCTTCTCTAAGATCACTGAGTCCTTTACGTTTGTCATTCTTCAAAACCAGCACTCAACACTTTCCTTAGTTCCCATAGAACAAAGCTTGGTGTAGTTTGCAAAACCAAGCTATGTACCATGTTTTTTGGCTTAGAGTTCCACCATGGCTTCAGCACTCCACCAATTGACCTCTCTTGGCATTTGATCCCAAGAGGTTTTGCTATTTCCATCCACAATTTAGATGCATAATCACCTGTAACAAAGATATTGTTAGCAGATTCAACTTTTGGGTTTCTATAGCATGTACACCTTGTAACTATAGATATTCCAAGTTTCTGAATGGCATCATCTAAAGGTAATTGGTGTTTGAGGAGTCTCCACATGAAGAAGGAGATCTTGAAAGGGATCTCTTTTCCCCATATATCAGCTTGAGTTGAGCAGAGTTCTCTTTCTTTTGTCTTAGCAGGTTCCAAGCAGAAGAGCAAGAGAACTTTCCATCAGCGTTTAAAGTCCATATGCATTTATCTTTGGCTTCACTATTTCCCACCTTCACTTTTAAGATACTTTGGACAAGTTCTTCTGGGACCAAACTTCTAAGAGCCTTAATGTCCCAATGTTCATTTTGCTAAAAATGCTTCACTCTAATATTAGTAGGTTTCGAGGAGAGGTTCATGCTTTTCACAATTGGACCACTAGGGATCCAACTATCCCACCAGAATAGTACATCACCTCTCTTGACACTCAAAGTGATTTTAGGTTCCACCAAGTCATTAATGTCCATCAGGGATTTCCAACTGCTGGAGTCTTTTGGATTCCATAGCTTAGAAATAATATTGCTTCTTGGACAGTACTTGGCCATAAGAAACTTGGACAATAGGCTGTTCTCTGTTCTTAGCCTCCACCATCTTTTAACCGTGAAAGAGTTGCAAATATCTTGCAATATTTTGAATCCCAGGCCTCTTTCATCAGTTGGATAACACATTTTTGCCCAGGATCTCCAGTGGTATTTATTTTTCTCTTCCTTTTGACCTCAGAAGAAATTGCAAAAATAATTTTCCATCTGTTTCAGCACTGATTTAGGTGGAGCCATGGCTGCAAATAGGTGTAAGGCTTGAGATTGCAAGATATGCTTGATTACAGTTGCTTTGCCCCCTGCTGATAGCATTTTTACTTGCCATCCACCTGCTTTGTTCATCACTGTTAGCTTGGATAAGCTTGAAGTTTTGACTGATGATTAAGGAACGGATTCAAAGGATCTGTTCCATTGAATCACTGCAGCTAAATAGATAATTCATGCAAAATCATTTAAGCTGAGATATTGTTAATTATCCTTAGACTAATGTTTATCTTGATAATTATGCAGGTCTAAACGTGATATGAAAAGATTGCATAAATAATGGATAAGGGTAAAAGATTCGGATGCTTAAAGTGAAGAGTTCAATTAGGACTCAAACTCTTGGGAGCTTTGGAGTTCTAATTGCTCAAGACTTCTTGGCTGCTGAAGCTATAAAACGAGGAGCAAATCAGCTATTGATGTATGCACAAATACAGAGAGAATCGAGAAAAGCATTAAAAGAGTCATTATCTTATTTATCAGTAAGCTACAGGGAACTAAGTAAGAACCTGTTCCTTAGATTGAGTCTTGTAAAAGTTCAGTCTTAGTTCAACTGTAGTAGGCATTATCGAGTTGTATCTTTTTAGTTCAAGTCGTGTACTTGACAAAGCTTCACTGATCGTGAAAGAAGTCACTAAATGATTAGAGTTAGTCCTAGGTTAGTAAGAAGGTAGTCTTGTAACCAAGTGGGTCTTTTACATAGTGAAGTTGAAATCCTACTTGGAAGAGTAGGTCGTGGTTTTTTTGATCCCGAGTTCAAGGGATTTTTCCACGCTAAGATTAGGTGTTCATTTACTTACAGTTTTAATTCCGCATATAACATAGTAAAGGAACACATTTTAAGGAACTGGTCCTTAAAACAGTAAAGTGGTGTATCTTGGGAAATAACAATTGGTATTAGAGCGGGTTATCCTTGAAAAGGCTAACACCTAGGATTAGATGAGTACATCACGAGAGAACAGTGAGGGTCAGTCAATGGTTAGAGCACCTTTGTTCAATGGAAAATATTATTCATGGTGGAAGGAAAGGATGCGAGATCATCTTCAAGCTGAGGACTATGAATTATGGGACATAGTGACTGAAGGTCCCATGATTCCAATGAAAAAGGATGCTGAGGGAAATGATTTTCCCAAAACCAGAAAAGAATGCAATGCTGAAGACATAAGGCAATGGGAAAAGAATGCAAAAGCTAGGAAGTGGCTTGTTGGTGGACTCAGTCCTGACGAGTGCACTAGAATTAGAGGGTATACCACTGCAAAGAAAATTTGGGATGCTCTACAAGTTGCACATGAAGGAACAAGTCAGGTAAAAAGGTCTAGAGGTACACTTCTTTTTGCTGAATATGAAAGTTTTAAAATGAAAGAAGAAGAATCAATCTCTGAAATATATACTAGATTTAACGCCATTGCATCTGAACTTATTTCTTTGGGAAGGGTTTTAACTATGGAAGATAGAGTAGAAAAGATCCTAACTAGGGTTCTTCCAGATTCTTGGGAGATCAAAGCTTGTGCTATCATAGAAAGCAAGGATCTGACCACCTTATCCTTAGATGAGCATATAGGTAATTTAAAGACTTATGAACTAAGGAAAAAGGTTAAAAACATAGGAGTACCAGTTAAAATTGAACCTAATCTAGCCTTAACTACTGCTGATAAGCCTATCGATGATAAGGAACTGGTCCTTATCGCTAATAGTGTTCAAAAATATTTGAATAAGAAAAAGGGGATCAGTGGACAGGGTATGTCTTCTAACATGAAACAGGCTGGAGAATGCTTCAAATGTGGCAGTATGGAGCACTACATCAGCAAATGTCCAATCATGGATGGAGAATGGAGGAAGAGATATATTGAGGAAAGAAAAAAGGCTAGGGAACAGGTCCGTAAAAAAAGTGGAAATCCCAAAGCAATGGTTGTAGGATGGCAAGATAGTGAGGATGAAGTATCTGATGATGATCTGGATGAGGATCTTGCTCTAATGGCTCTTGAAGACTCAGATAATGAAGAAGATGATGAGGTATTTGTTTCTAAACTTAGACAAGATGTGAAAAGCATGCCTAGAGAGAAATTAGCTAAAGTATTTCATACTGTGTTAAATGAGTTTAAATCTCTAAGGGATGGAAAACATCAACTGCATGATGAAATTGATAGTTTAGGAGCAGAATGCTAAAAGGCAGTAATTAAAAATGACTCTCTGAAAAGAAAGATTAGCAAGCTTGAGGAACAGGTCCTCACACTTGAATCAACTGTTCAGGAATTAGAAAATGTTAAAACGGTTGAAAAAGGTAAAGGCATTGGTAATTCTCATCAGATCATTGCTGAAGAGAAACTGAAAGTCACAGTTGATGAATTGTGCAAAAAAGATGAGAAGATAAGATCTTTGGAAGAAGACTTGGTTAAAACAAAAATGAAGTTAGGAAAAACTGTAAAATGGAACAAGTCTTCTGAAGCACTAGAATGGTTACAGGAAAATCATAGTAGTAACAGGAAGGGTATTGGATTCATGAAAGCACAGTCGTCATCCAAATTGGATCCAAAGAGTAAGTACCTATCACTTTCTGAAAACTGGCTATGCACTCATTGTGGGAACACTGGCCACTGGAAAGAAAATTGAAAATCTTTAAAAATGACTGCACAGAGGAACAGGTCCTATAAACCTATTCAAAATTCTGCAAGAAAGAATACTTTTCACACAAAGAAACCATTACCATTCTGGGCTAGGAGAGATCTGATTCATCCTTTTTATAAAGGAAAGGAACCCAAACTAGTTTGGGTTCTTAAAATTAACCCCTAGTTTTCTTTTGCAGGCTAGAGTGAAGGAGAGAAACCACAAATGGTACATGGACAGTGGTTGCTCAAGGCATATGACAGGACATAAGGAACTGTTCCTCTCACTCTCAGCCTTTCAAGGAGGAAGTGTTTCCTTCGGTAATGGTAAGAAAGGGGATATCATTGGCATTGGAAAGGTAGGTAGGTCTGATTCACATAGTATAGACAATGTGTTTCTAGTAGAAGGGCTGAAACATTGCTTATTGAGTATATCTCAATTGTGTGACAAAGGTAATAATGTTAATTTCTCATCTACTGGATGCACTGTGACTAACCAAACTTCTGGAGAGATTATTTTGCAGGGAAATAGACATGGAAACATCTACAAGGTAGACTTTTTGACACTATCTGATGGAAGCCTGAGTTGCTTAAGTGTGGTGCAAAATGATCCCCTCCTATGGCACAAAAGACTTGGCCATGCCAGTCTTTCACAACTGAACAAACTTGTGTCAAAGGATTTGGTGATAGGTCTTCCTAACATCAAGTTTAAGGATGAAAAAGTATGTGGAGCATGTGCCGGGGGAAGCAGGTAAAATCCTCCTTTAAACCAAAGAAACAGGTAAGTACCACTAAACCTTTGGAACTGGTCCATATGGATTTATGTGGACCAATGAGAACAATGAGCCGTGGAGGTAAGAAGTATGTTATGGTATTAGTGGATGATTACTCAAGATTTACATGGACTATATTTCTTGCATCTAAAGAAGAAGCATTTAATGCATTTTCAATTTTTGCCAAGAAAGCTCAAAGAACTCTAGATAGTCATATTGTTTCCATTAGGTCAGATCATGGAACTGAATTTGAAAATCATATGTTTTTCAATTTTTGTAATGAAAATGGAATCAATCACAATTTTTCATCACCTAGAACTCCACAACAAAATGGTGTAGTGGAAAGGAAAAATAGGACTCTAGAGGAAATGGCAATGACTATGCTAATATCTGGAAATCTTCCACAGAATTTTTGGGCTGAAGCCATCAATACTGCATGCTACATAATAAATAGGTGTATGACAAGGCCTTTAATAGAAAAAACTCCATATGAGCTGCTTAAGGGAAGAAAACCAAATATCTCTCATCTTAGGGCTTTTGGATGCAAATGTTTTATACACAACAATGGGAAAGATGCCTTAGAAAAATTTGATCCTAGAAGTGATGAGGGAATCTTTGTTGGTTATTCTTCAAATAGTAAATCTTATAGAGTTTTTAACAAGAAAACATTGAAAATTGAAGAAAGCATGCATGTTAAATTTGATGAATCTGACAGTCTCACTCAAGAACAGGTACAGGAGGATGAAGAGATTGGAATGCTGAAACATATGTGAGAAGTGAACTGCAAGGAACTGTTCCTCAGGACAGAACTGAGAAGAGTGGCACAGAAATAGGGGGAACAAATGTGGGTTCCACCTCACAAATTGGAAGTGTTACTCCCTCAGGAACTGTTCCTTAGGAAGGGACTTCTGACAATGGATTGACACTCAAGCCTTACAAGTATCAAGAGTCACATCCTGTGGATCAAATAATCTCAGATAAGACTGCTGGGATACAAACTAGATCAGCAGTTAAAAATCACAATCTGTGTGCCTTTAGTGCTTTCCTATCCCTTGTTGAACCCAAAAATGTGAAAGAAGCACTGAAGGATGCAGATTGGATCAATGCTATGCAGGAAGAATTGAATCAATTCCAAAGAAGTCAAGTTTGTCATCTGGAACCCAAGCCAAGGAACAGGTCCATAATAGGAACTAAATGGGTTTTCAGAAACAAACTCGATGAGGATGGCATGGTAACAAGAAATAAGGCCAGGTTAGTTGTTCAGGGGTATAGTCAAGAGGAAGGCATCGACTATGATGAGACTTTTGCTCCAGTTGCAAGACTGGAAGCAATTAGACTTCTCATAGCCTTTGCTATATACATGGAAATTACTCTACATCAAATGGATGTTAAGAGTGCATTTCTTAATGGTTACTTAAAAGAAGAAGTGTATGCTAAGCAACCTCCAGGCTTTGAGAATGAACAGTTCCCTGAACATGTGTACAAATTGGACAAGGCCTTGTATGGACTCAAGCAGGCACCAAGGGCATGGTATGAAAGGCTATCAAAATTTCTACTTCAGCATGGATACAAGAGAGGTAAAATTGATAGCACATTGTTTTTGAATGAAAAAAGTAAGCATCTCTTAATTGTTCAAATTTATGTAGATGATATAATCTTTGGTGCCACTTGTGAAAATTCAATTAAGGAATTTGCAAACTTGATGGAGAGTAAGTTTAAGATGAGCATGATGGGTGAACTCAATTTCTTTGTGGGTTTACAAATTTAGCAAACCTCAAATGGAACTATGATCCATCAACAAAAGTATGTTAAGGAATTACTTAAAAGGTTTGATATGGATAATGCTAAGGAAATTGACACACCTATTGCCACTGCCACAAAATTAGATCTTGATGAACAAGGAATATTAGTTGATCAAAAATTGTATAGAGGTATGATTGGTTCTCTACTTTATCTAATTACTAGTAGACCTGATATTGTGTTCAGTGTTGGTTTGTGCGCTAGGTTTCAATCAGATCCTAATGAATCTCATTTGAAAGGTGTTAAGAGAATATTGAGGTATCTGAAAGGAATAGGTCCCTTGGGACTCTGGTATCCAAAAGGTGGTAGTTTTAATCTTGTTGGATATACTGATGCTGACTATGCAGGTTTCCTTGTTGATAGAAAAAGTACCTCAGGTATGGCACATTTTCTTGGTGAGTGTCTGGTCTCTTGGAGAACTAAGAAACAAAATTCAGTGGCACTTTCCACTGCTGAGGCTGAATATATGGTAGCTGCTTCATGTTGTTCACAGTTGTTATGGATCAAACAACAATTACAGGATTTTGGTGTTGATGTAAGAACTGTTCCTATCTTTTGTGATAACACTAGTGCCATTAACATGACAAAAAATCCAGTGCATCACAAAAGAACTAAACACATTGATATAAGACATCATTTCCTAAGAGATAACTATGAAGAAGGTTTGATCACCATGACATTTTGTCCTACTGAAAAACAAATTGCTGACATCTTTACAAAAGCTTTAGGAAGAGATGATTTTGAAAGAAATAGATTGGAATTAGGTATGATTAAATTCACTTAAGTTCATCAATGCTTTACTTCATAATTGGCTAGAAAATTGCACATAAAATGAATTTTATTCAAGTCAATTTGAAATTTTCACTCCAGCTTAATACTTCATTGTATACTCTTATGCCATAATTTTTGTTTAGAGTTGCTAAAATTGAATGATGTTACCCTTATGCTCTTAGAATTTCAGATTGAACAAAAGTGGTTCAAATTGGAAGGACACTGATTTTTTTCGTGTTAAAATCAGGTATGTACTCCTTATTATTCATTTATCTTAGAAAATTAAGGCTGTAGGTAACTTGTAATTAGGATAAATCCCACTAGGAATCCTAATCATATCCAAATTGCATAAGAGTCCCATCGGAGGAACAGTTCCCACTCTGAAAAGGTAACTTGAAAGCCTAACGGCTCTATTTCTCCGGGAGACTCCCAAGAGTCCAGTAACGGCTGCATGTCTTCATGAGGTAATATTGATCGTTTCACACTCAACCTCCACTACCTATTTCCTTCTATAAATACACTCCTTCTACCTTGTTATTCTTTCACCTTGTTTTACAAATTGCACTTTCACAATTTCAGAAAGAATAATCACATATCTCCTAAATCGTATTGCCAGAATGTCTCTTTCTCCTGAAAATTCTTCATCTGCACCCACTTCTGATCAACCACAAACTCTCAACCCTCCTTCACCCATGGACACCATAGACCCAAACCCTGAAATTCCTGAAACAATACCAGATGTACCTGAACCAGAAATTCAGGGGGAAGGACCAGTTCCCACGGCGGAATCAATTGTTGAACAGGTTGAGGATTTGTCAAGGGCAATGATCATTTATCAATATTAGGTAAATTTTGCCTATCCCTTAACCGTTGTTGTTGATGAAGGGGAAAAGGAAGGGGAGTCTGAAGCTGTTCCTGAGGGGGAAGGGGAAACTGTAAAAAGGTTGGAACCACCCATGCATGAACCCTCTGGGTCTCCTGGGGTCGATTTTCAAGCACCCATGGAAGATGTGATAAATGTTGAGGAAGCCTTGAGTGATAGTGATAGACCTCTTATTGATTTGATCAACATTAGGAGTTTAAAAAGAAAACTTGCTAGGAAGGGACCCATAGATGACCAAGTGTATGCTGAGATTGCTAGTAAGTTAAAGAAAATCAGTAACAGTTAGAAGCCAGGGATTAAGAAGAAAGGTGAAAGTTCCTCCAAGGCAAAAGGACTTGTTCCTTCTGTCTTAACTCCTGCTTCTGGGGTTAGGAGGACAAGGAGTGCTGCCAAAGCTGCTGATGAGAACTTAGCTGCTGCTCTAGAAAGAATCAGAAAAGGGAAAGGGAAACAGGGTGTTGATTCTGTTGAGGAGGAAGAAGTTGAGGTGATAGAAACTGAGGCTGTTGGTGATGAAGATGATGAAATGGAAGATGCTGAGGAGGTTGTGTCTCAGCCTAAGAAAAGAAAAGTTGCACAGAGGCGTGTGACAAGGAGCTCTGTGAAAGCTGCAGTAGAAAAATCTTCTAAGAGGACCAGGTCCTCCACAAGGACTTTGGTGGATGAAAGTTCTGCTGATGATAGTGACAGTGATGAATCTTTTGCTGGTGATGACAGTGAGAGTGAGGCTGAGGGAGATGAAGTACAACAATATGTTCATGATGACATGCTAACTAGGAAAGTGTTGAAAGGTAGAGTGCTCTCTAATGTTGGAGAGCAAGGTATGTTGTGGTTGCTGCAGAAATTGCAAGTTCAGGGCTGGAGGGACATGGTCCTTCAGATTTCTGAAAAGTGTGCAAAGGGGATGGTTCAGGAGTTCTACAAGAACTGCTCTATCAAGAGGGACAGGATTACCACCTCTGTCCATGACAATGTGATTACTTTTGACACTAGGGAACTTGGTGAGCTGTTGGGGATTCCATTTGCTGGATATGACAGCTATGTCAAGAAAGTATGTCCTGACTTGACAAATTTGCCTACTGGATTTGAAATTACTAGGAAATTTGCTGAGAATGAAGAAGAAGAACAACCAAGAGCAGTGCAGAAGAGTGAGATGCATCCACAGCACCAAGTGCTATTTGAGTTGTGAACAAGATTGTGATGCCAAGGTAGGAAAAAAGAGGGATTTCCAGTTTCATGGACCTGGTCCTTATGGAACTGCTTGACATGGATAAGCAGATTAACTGGCCCAGATTTATGATCCATTTGATCAAAAGGGTTATAGCTGGGAAGAGGAAGCACTCTTTGCCCTTTGGTTTCATCTTGACTGACTTGTTTGCAAAATTGAAAATTCCATTGGAGGGGGTAGTTAAGGCTACTAAAAAGGAAAAGTTTGGATGTGCTACCTTGATCAGCTGTGATATGGCTGTTCAAGCTGATCCTCCACAGGCTGGTGTTGGTAGAACACCTTTGAACAACAAAGTGAGGGCACTGAGGCAACAGGTTGCCATACAAGCTGCTGAAATAGCAAGGTTGGAGGAGGAGAAGAATTACTGGAAGGCAGAGGCTACAAAGGCAAAGGAGACTAATGAGGGAATGCTCAAGCAGATGTTTGAGTTACTTAACAAATCTCAGGGACCTGGTCCTTCCACATCCTGATCACCTTAGCCATAAGCCATCTTTTGTCCAGTGGGATTTAGACTAGTTCTAGTACCTTAGTCTTTTCCTTTTCTAGTTTTTGAATAATTCTGTAGTACTTGCTTCTATCCCCTGGTTTAACCTTTTGTTAATGATGACTTGTCTTCGATGGCTAATATCATTGTTTTGCAGTTGCTTTAATCTGAATTGTGTTTGCATTTTGAGTTGCCTCACTAGCCATGTGCTGATTATTCTAAAACTTGAGTTATATTTTTATGCAACCTTTTCAATGATGCCAAAAGGGGGGAAGAGTAAGTCTGATTTTGCGTGAACTTTATACCTAATTGAAAATCTCCTTTATGATAAATAAATCTCTACTGATTGCTTTTGAGCTTTAAGTTGTACTTCAGGACATTAAGGATATGCAGCTATACTTATGAATTTGTCATCATCAAAAAGGGGGAAAATGTTAGCTTGGATAAGCTTGAAGTTTTGACTGATGATTAAGGAACGGATTCAAAGGACCTGTTCCATTGAATCACTGCAGCTAAATAGATAATTCATGCAAAATCATTTAAGCTGAGATATTGTTAATTATCCTTAGACTAATGTTTATCTTGATAATTATTCAGGTCTAAACGTGATATGAAAAGATTGCATAAATAATGGATAAAGGCTAAAAGATCCGGATGCTTAAAGTGAAGAGTTCAATTAGGACGCAAACTCTTGGGAGCTTTGGAGTTCTAATTAGTCAAGACTTCTTGGTTGCTGAAGCTATAAAACGTGGATCATATCAGCCATTGAAGCATGCACAAATACAGAGAGAATCGAGCAAAGCATTGAAAGAGTCATTATCTTATTTGTGTAATCAGTAAGCTACAGGGAACTAAGTAAGAACCTGTTCCTTAGATTGAGTCTTGTAAAAGTTCAGTCTTAGTTCAACTGTAGTAGGCATTATCGAGTTGTATCTTTTCAGTTCAAGTCGTGTACTTGACAAAGCTTCACTGATCGTGAAAGAAGTCACTAAATGATTATAGTTAGTCCTAGGTTAGTAAGAAGGTAGTCTTGTAATCAAGTGGGTCTTTTACATAGTGAAGTTGAAATCCTACTTGGAAGAGTAGGTCGTAGTTTTTTGATCCCAAGTTCAAGGGGTTTTTCCACGCTAAGATTGGGTGTTCATTTACTTACAGTTTTAATTCCGCATATAACATAGTAAAGGAATACATTTTAAGCATCTGGTCCTTAAAACAGTAAAGTGGTGTATCTTGAGAAATAACAATCACTTTGGAAGCTAGATCCGAGAAGTAACTAATCTTGTAGCCAGTCCAGCCTTTAATTCTACCCTTAGCTTCTGCACTGACAGATTCATGAGTCACAAAAAAACTTTTTTCTTTATTGATCTCTTGACCAGATGCCTCTTGATAGCTCCTTAGGTGCTCCATAATTAGTTTGATGGATTTTTTGTCTCCCGATGAAAACAACACAATATCATCAGCATAGCTCAAGTGGTTTATGAGAGGACCATTTTTGTTCATAGAGAATCCGATAAAATGATGATTGTTTCAGTTTCCATTGTGCATTTCCGCTAACATTTGTTGGCTTGTTGCCCAAACATTTTCCACTATTTGGAGTAAATCAGGTTCTTTAGTCCAAAAATTCAGAAACCTAAAATACTTGATAGCATCTGTATCATTGTCTGAGTAGCTCATAAGAATAAGGTTGTGGTCCGAAGCCAGTTTTAGGTAAATGCTCAACTTTGGTTGTGTTAAAGCATTCAGCCCAATCCTCATTGACCATTACCCTATCCAGTCTTTTCTGCACCCTTCTTCTTCTCCTCCTCCTCCTCCTCCTCCTCCTCCTCCTCCTCCTCCCACTATTCCAAGTGTATGGATTTCCAATAAATCCAGGGTCCGTGAGTTCACAGTCCTCCATGCATGATATAAAATCCATACTCTTGCTAATTCTGTGTGGTACTCCGCCCTTTTTTTCATCAGCTGACATAATAGAATTAAAGTCCCCAAACACTGCCCAAGGGCCATTAATATTTGAGTGTACAGACCTCAGCTTTCTCCGAAGTTTTCTCCAAAGTTTTCTCCTTTTTTCAGCTGTTGTTTTAGCATACACCACAGTGACCCAATAATCTTTGTCCTGGCCCCTATGATTGAGGTAATTTGTTGATTGCTGTTAGAAACTACTATACAACTGTAGTTATCATTCCAAAAACACCAAATTTTACTATTTACATTTGCCACTGCTTTGTAAGATATCACTAGGTATATTATTGTTGTAATTAAAATATAAAAAAGCTACAATAGCTAGCTAGCTTATACTCATCCAAGTAGATAGCAAACCATTTAAATGCTAATGTGACGTAGGATGTTAAGTTGGGGCTTCAATAAATGAGTTTAACTATCATACATGCACCGAGGGTGTAAACCTTTTTCTTACACAGTCGATTAATTTAAAGTCTATTACAATTAAATTTTCAAGCTTTCTCGCTTGTTTTAATAATATTTAAACTTATATTATGTCAATGATTTGATCAAGTCACTGTCCTTCTTTTATTGCCTAAAATACCAATTATATGCTAGTTTTTGCCCTTGTGATTTTTGAAGGTCAATTCTTCAATCGTGACTCACAAGCATAAAACTTGAAAACTTGCTTTGAATTAGCCGACAGTATAAAAATAAAGTTTACACCGTGAATATATATTAGTTAAACTGTTAATAAATATCGATTGCAAAGTTTATCATTTAGGGATTCCGACTATGTCTATGCTCACTGGCTTTTGTTAGTAATTAATTAAGTAGCGGAAATGGTAGTTTAGTAAGATATCAAATCAAATATAATATTTTAATGTTTCATATCTTTAATGGGTAGTAAACTTCAAACTGTAGTTGTAAGTTAGCGCGCATTAGCATTTGGGGACTTTGTTTTCAAGACAGACAAAAAAGGCTCCCCTCAAACAAAGAAATATAGAACTTTATTAGGAATTTATTAGTTGTAAGAAAATGCATTCAAAGTAATATATTGTATACCATATAAGTTCACACTACAATCTCTCAAGGATAATGCGAGTCGTTTGAAGAAAATAAGAGAAGAAACTAGAAGAACGAGATAAAGAGATAATTATTATATGTGGAAGCGTAAGCATTTTTCCTTTTTTGGAAGCTTTAACAAGTCTAAAACAATTAATCTAGATTTATGTAATGACATAGTGGTGATATGAACTCCTTGTGTACAGTCAACTGTATTATAGCTACCTAGCACACGATCAATGTTAATATATACCGCAAAGTTAAAATTACAGTAGCTTTTTTCTTCATTGTGTTCACTTATATAGTCACGTATTCTTTGACACAATAATGAAATGAGCAGTAGTGATCAGTTTGTTCTTGTGTTATAGTTTGGTTGGGTTGAATTTTCTATACTAGTCCATCTAGCCTTTCTAGCCTTAGTAGAGGAAAGCGCCTAAGCAAGAGAACTTCGAAGGCGTTTAATTTGTCTAAAGAATCAGACTATATCGATATGAAATATCTAGCTAGGTAGTACTACTTGCGTAAACGTTTAAAGCCATAACTTTCATAGATTAAATTGAATGGGGACTTTGTTTTCAAGACAGACAACAAAGGCTCCCCTCTAACAAAGAAATATAGAAATTTATCAAGAACTTATTAGTTGTAAGCAAATGCATTCAAAGTAATACATTGTACTCCGTCCGCTTCAATTTATGTGTCATAGCTTGACTCGGCACGAAGTTTAAGGAATAAAGGAAAACTTTTGAAACTTGTAGTCTAAAATAAGATATAGATGTTTGTGTGGTTGTAAATCATTTCAGTAATGGCAAAACTGTAATTTTTAAGTTAAATGTTTACCAAATTTAGAATGCTGTCATTCTTTTTGGAACAGATTAATAAAGAAATGTTGCAACATAAATAGGAACGGAGGGAGTATATCATAAGTTAACACTACTATCTTTCAAGGATAATGCGAGTCGTTTGAAGAAAATAAGAGAAGAAACTAGAAGAACGAGATAAAGAGATAATTATTATATGTGGAAGCGTAAGCATTTTTTCTTTTTTGGAAGCTTTAACAAGTCTAAAACAATTAATCTAGATTTATGTAATGACATAGTGGTGATATGAACTCCTTGTGTACAGTCAACTGTATTATAGCTACCTAGCACACGATCAATGTTAATATATAGCGCAGAGTTAAAATTATAGTAGCTTTTTTCTTCATTGTGTTCACGTATATAGTCACGTATTCTTTGACACAATAATGAAATGAGCAGTAGTGATCAGTTTTTTCTTGTGACCTTCTAGCCTTTCTAGCCTTACTAGAGGAAAGCGCCGAAGCAAGAGATTTTCGAAGGCGTTCAATTTGTCTAAAGAATCAGACTATATCGATATGAAATAACACTACTTGCGTAAACGTTTATAAAGCCATAACTTTCATAGATTAAATTGAATGGTAACCTATGTATCGAATAATTTGTCAATTATAGAAAGAGAGCTAGCGAGACTAGATCCGAAAAGAAAATTCAACAACACACCAGATCTTACACATATGACTAGCTGGATTGCCCGAACAATACTGGTACAAATTTTTACTAGTAAAATGGAAAAAGTTGAACATATCATTTGCATAAATTAAAGAGCATCACAACAAGAATAATAAACAATAGGAAATAGGAAACACTGGAAAATAAACGACAAGAAATTGAAATATTAAAACATAAGTACGACACGAAATAGAAAATACTGAAAACAAAACCATGAGAAACAACGACAGAACAACAAAACCATCTCATTCTTAAATCAAAGTCTTTAGGGGGCATTAATCATCATTCTCCTCCTCAGCATCGTTGTCCTTGGCAGCTTCTTGCGGTCCTGAGCTTGTACCACTTTCAACCCCTCAACCAAAATCTTGGTTCGCAGCCATAGCCTCAAGAAACAGCTGGTTATTTTTCAAAAGTTCCAGAGAAACTGTTGAGGCCTCATCTACATTCTTGTCAGGGAGAGGAGGTTGAGGTTGATCAGAAGGCTGATCAGGTTGATCTTGAATAGGCTGAACATCTTCATTGAGTTGTTTCTCTTCATTGAGTTGTTTCTTTCTTTCAGCAACTTTAGCCTTCTTAATATCAAATAACTTTTTTAAACCTTTAATTTGCCTCGCATCAAGTTCATTGATGTTTTTTCCCTCAACAAGTTGGTTGAAGAGGAGTTCCATTACAATCTCCTCAGTCCTTTCCCTAAAATTTTCTGCCCGATCTTGCAATTTTACAAGAAGGTAGTTTTCATGTTTAACCAGCTTCTTCATCTTTTGAACCGCATCGGTATTTCTGAATGTCCTGGCTGTCTCCTCAGCTACAGCTTGAGATGGCCACAAAATGGGAGTATTTTCTCCATTTTTGAAAATAACGATGGCCACTTTAACATCACACAGAGTGGAAAGCTCTTGTGCTTTCTTATACAAAATTTTTATTTTTCTAGCAAAGAGGGCTCTCTGACACGATTCAGAATCCGGTAAGGCCGTGCGGGCACCCGGCATCCTCTCCTAGACCCGTCGGGCGAACCCTTACCAATTAAATCAGGAAAATAAATATAACAATTCACAAATAAGGACAAGACTTAAAAAAAACACAAACATACTGATACCTTTAAGCTGTACAAAAAAAATTACAGATGACTACCCAACATACTAGGTTTAGGGCTATCCAGACTAGACATCTAAGAGTACAAAAGAAGACAGAAACCTCCTGAAGGGAGCAAAATGCAACTGAAATAATAACCAATAAACTGGTGGCCATCAGGAATAAAAGCTGGCTCACCATGACAGCTGAAGTCGTCTTCGCTCCTTCACAATGTGGCGAACTCAATCCTGGAGCGAACCTGCCGAAACAAAATAGATAGACAAGAAACAAACAACAAACAAGGGTGAGTCAAAAGGACTCAATAAGTGGGGCAGACTAGCCACCTCAAAGGATAGGATAGCTAGCCAGCGAGAAAAAAAACAGATGAACCAAATTCCTCATATTTAAATTATAAAAAAAAACAGAGCCAGATAATAACTAGAAACGCGTATGGAATGACAAACTCATCCACAACCAGGAACGTAAGATAGCCAAAACATATAGGTATCCTGAACACATCAACAATCAGAAATATATACTGTTGCGGCGTGCAACCCGATCCATATATTCATCCTGTTGCGGCGTGCAACCCGATCCATATATTTATACCGTTGCGGCGTGCAACCCGATCCATATATTTATACCGTTGCAGCGTGCAACCCGATCCCCACAACCCAGGATACGAGCCAGAAATATATAGGCAAACTGAGACATGTCCACGACATAGTGTACATACCTCATACATAAAACACAACACAATACACACAATAGTCAGTATGCGGTGCAATGAGATGGGATGAATGCGGTACAATGCAATGCAGTCATATATGCCTGATACCTATCTCCGGCGCGGGACTCTCATCGTCTACCAGGAGATATATGCAAAGATGACCCTTCACCGGCTCGGGACTCTCATCGATTATCGGGAAGTATATGCAATGATGACCCTTCACCGGCTCGGGACTCTCATCGATTACCGGGAAGTATATGCAATGATGACCCTTCACCGGCTCGGGACTCTCATCGATTACCGGGAAGTATCTGCAATGATGACCCTTCACCGGCTCGGGACTCTCATCGATTACCGGGAAGTATATGCAATAATGACCCTTCACCGGTGCGGGACTCTCATCGCCAATCGGGAAGTATATGCAATAATGACCCTTCACCGGTGCGGGACTCTCATCGCCAACCGGGAAGTATATGCAATGATGACCCTTCACCAGCTCGGGACTCTCATCGATTACCGGGAGGTATATGCAATGCTCAAAACCATAGTGCAATGCTCATATGCTCAATGCAATACCAACAACAGGGCATAACACATAATATACAATGTAAATTCAAAGCTAAGGCGTAATGAGTACGCCTATCGGCAGCTACACACGTAAGGAATACGTGGTAGAAAATCCACGAGGCCAAGGGCCTCCAAAGAAATGGATACAAACACTTACCTCTTCCAAAAAGTTGGCATTGCTAATCAACAACCGCTTTATTCTTTGGTTTCATTGCCAAACGATCCCACTCTATTCAATAAGCAGAAAAATATATCAAATTAGGCTAAAGGCTTCATTCCTCACATCTTAGAGCAATCCAGTTATGAACCTGATACCTTATTCGCATATGCAATACGCAGGCCAGGCCTATGTACAGGGTTTAAGGTCACATAACAAAACCCTAAATAAATTACATTTATATGTTGCCCATAACTCACTGAGTTTGAATATATAATTAATTCCATTATCGGGGTCCATTTGACCCTTTAAACTATTAATTGAACTTATTAAAACGATGTCTAATATTCAAAGTTTTACCGTTAAAACATATTCAAACGCACGTAATAAACTCAAATAATATATTAAGGTCATTACCTGAATGTTTCAGGGTGAAAATTCTACTTTTCTCCGGCCCCTTTTCTTATTTTCAGGCATTTTTTTCCCATATTTCCATGTTTCTGCTTCCTCTCACGTTTCTGTGCTTCTTTCCCCCTCTGTTGTCGAAATTGATCAGGGGGATATATATCCCCCACCGCCTAACTTCATTTCATTTTAAGTTGTCTTTTTCTTTCTTTTTTTTCTTTTAAAATTCGATATTACGGTAAAAATTAAAACGATACCCTACGATATTCGAAATAATTCCAACTTTTGCATATAAGTTATACAAAATATATGTAACATACTCGCGAAGGCGGATCTCAAATCGGATTCCCGAAACTCAAGATGCGAATTTAAATAGAAAAAATCAAATTATTTAACTTTCGGCATTTTAGCGAAAACTAGCCGAACAACATTGAAATTCACTTTCGAAAGTTTATAAAAGTCACAAATAATCATACGAACCTAACGGTGCTTTCGGATTTCGAATCGGAGCTCATTCGCCAAAACCGAGCTCAAAAATCTCTTTTTAATATTTATCGGCAATAAAAACTGACACCTTTTTCCGATGCCTACCAAACGAGTTCTGATTTAGCTCAAATTTTACCAACGGGTCCTAATGGACCTTACGAATATTTTAAAATTATCGGCACGTAAATCGGTGTCCTAACTTCCGAAACGACTGACCGAGGTCGTTTCATTCTCCTCCACTTAAACTCTCGTTCGTCCTCGAACGAGCCTAAGATTAAAGAAAATTCCACACAAATAACAAAAGAACATTCACGACCTTCATAAGCTACTCCACGGACATTATCTCATGATTGTAGAATCAGAATTATAACACGAATACCGAACTCTTGGAATAAAATATATCTGGATAATATGATAACATCATTGCCCAACTTATTCGGACTAAGCTGACCCTTTCTCGATCATGAGAGAAGAGTTCTGTATTTTCAAAATGAAGATACACGCAACTCTTGATGGGCTAACATGATTCCACCAACGAATCACCTCGTCGATATACTTTCGATATAGAACTTGTCGATGAAACAAAGAATTAGCTTACGCTTCAGCAACGCCTTAGAGATTTAATATTACCATTCAGTATTTGAAGGAAGGCTCCTCCACTTAAAGCACAAACTCATGCAGCTATTTGAATAGGAATAACCATCCCCGCACAGTCTACTGGACTAAAGAAGATTTAGCTAAAAGTTGAACATAGGCAGACCTAAGCTACCAAACTACCCCCTTCGAGTTGCCAAACAGCTGCAACTCTCGAGTTCACAACTCCATACCTTTGCCATAAGCACCACCGCCTGATGGATGGTACTTCTATATAAAAATTTTGGCAGAGTTTCCCCTGAAACTGGATGATCCGCAAAAACAGAACCAGCACTATACTATACATGGGAATAGATACCCGGATAAACTGATATCCAAAACAATAATATGCTTACCCGGCTACAATAACACGTACTCTGGCTCAACACAGGGAACGTCACAAGCGGCTACCAATCGCCCAAGCTCACTAGTGCCGGACGAAGAAGAAATGGAAATGGATCGATGATAGAAATAATTAGAGCTTCAGGATGTTCATCTTCTTATTTGCTTGCCTACCAAAGCTAGACTACTTATGAGTCAGGCTAACCGAACAATCGCAATTGAAGAAATAGACATTGAATGAGCTTTATGGAACAAAATCTACGTCAGTTTAAAGGAAACTCCGACAATTTACTAGAAAACCCTTTTATACCGAGACAAACTTGTAGAATAACATGACTCTACTAGCGTCACGAACCAAGAGGAGACACATAGATCGAGTATTACTTACTAACCACTTTACACCGAAAGAAACAATGACACTTTCTGATGGTGACAAATAAGAATCCCATCATCCTACCGACACTGAGTTCTAAAGAGCGGTAGACTGACTTGACATTATAACAGAATGAGGCATAACAAAATACCAAGCAAACAATACCGATACTCACTCACAAATCTCTCGCATTTAAACCAGATAAGCTAGTAGGGTCATCATAAATACCAGGAATAAATCATACAAGAAGCTCACCCCTCTACCGCAACAGATTCTTAATAGAAACGCCATCCCAGGAAACTATGGAAATATGATAAGACAATCATTTCCAAATCGACCGGAAGAATTAAAGCTTACACACATATAAGTGAGCTAGAAATACTTGGGTGTACTACATCAGATACCTCAGCATCCTGCCAGACTGGCAGTTCATTGAACTGCCCCTACAGCTGAGTTGAGCCACTACCCTGACAATCACTTTCTGAAGATCCACTGCCACCACACTCTCAACCTCTACTGGATGGTGGAATTTCTTTTGCTGATTGAGATCTAAATGAAATTCCCTGCGACGGTGCAGGTGCCTGATGATGAGAGAAAGGACGACTGCCTACTTGCCGTTCTAAGGAAGAACACCACCAAAAATGACAGGCTCACGACACTGATAACACCTTTCCAGTGAAAATGGAAGCTGGACAGATTGTTGATAGACTATAAAGAGAAAAACTGGGTCTATCTTAATGAACTACTAGCGTATTTTAAGAATTATGCTCTACCAGCTGAGATAACCTGGCAGGTGACCTCCCAAAATAACTAGAACTCTTACCTTCAAACGAGGTATGGCGCCCACCAGGGCAGCGGGATTTCTCACTCTCTCGCTCTAACTCTTCCCGCTCTAACTTATGGTATGCCTAATACCTTTGATCAATATCAACAACGACATCAAATGAAGTTCCAACCTCAATTTTTCGAGAAATCTGGGATTTCAGTGAAGGGGAAAGGTCACCAATAAATCTTTGAATCTCTCGAAAGGCTCATGGACTAGTTTTAATGCATATTCAGCCATTCTATAGAATTCAATCTCATATTCTGAAACCAACAGGCTAACCGATAGGCTACCTAGTCAAATCCACTCAAACTGGCAACACTTTTCATCTCGTTCGCTACTCGAAAGGAACTTTTCCACGAATTTAGAAGAAAAATCGAACCAAGTTAGCTAATAAGAGAGAGAGGCCCACCAATTCAAGGTTGGACCCCTGAAACTGGAAAGAAGAATAATCAACACCATACCGCTCGATATAATCAAGAGCCTGAAGGATACGCTGACATCATTTTATTTTTTTAAAAAAACTTACACAAGGATTATCTGATGCATGGCTTGAGAATATCGGAAGGTTCAACCAGATAAAATAATACAGCATCTTCGGATACTCAGACCGAGCTACTACTTGGGCTAGCTAACCAACCAGAATAATTAGTGCCGCAACACATGCTGCCTCTGGAACATAATTTACTGCAGCATTATTAAGAACCGGAAAAGGAGCTCCCTGAGATCGAAGGTCTACACATGCGGCAACCTGATAAGCTGCCTAGCGAATAATAGGTTCTTGCAGTATCTGCGTCGCCAAGATCCTCGTAAAAGCATCGTAGAGAGCCAAGGGAACCACAAGGCCCTGCTCCCTTGCCCATCGCGAGCTCATACAGCTGGGACCTCCGTAACTAGATCGTCAGCACGATCAAAACTCTCGGGGCTTTGTCAGTGCTAGCCCCAGGCTAGACTGCTTCGTCTTGAACTCATACCGTTTGCTGATTTGTCGCACGAGGATTCACAATTACCACGAATGAATTAACGAAAATACTTTTGCATCCTACACCGACGCACGATCAGAAATGAAGGAAGTGAAACTTCCTAAATGCCATCATAGCCTCTCGTAGATAAGTACGGACGTCTACGTACCCATCAGCGAGACTCTACTAGACACTGTCTTAGTCTGGATAGGCTCTAAACTGCTCTCTAATACCAACTGACCCGACCCAGAATTGGGTTAGGTCGTGCGGGCACCCGACATCCTCCCCTAGACCCGTCGGGCGAACCCTTACCAATTAAATCAGGAAAACAAATATAACAATTCACAAATAAGGACAAGACTTAAAAAAAACACAGACATACTGATACCTCTAAGCTGTACAAAAGAAATTACAGCTGACTACCCAACATACTAGGTTTAGGGCTATCCAGACTAGACATCTAAGAGTACAAAAGAAGATAGATACCTCCTGAAGGGAGCAAAATGCAACTGAAATAATAACCAATAAACTGGTGGCCATCAGGAATAAAAGCTGGCTCACCCTGACAGCTGAAGTCGTCTTCGCTCCTTCACAACGTGGCGAACTGAATCCTGGAGCGAACCTGCCAAAACGAAATAGATAGACAAGAAACAAACAACAAACAAGGGTGAGTCAAAAGGACTCAATAAGTGGGGCAGACTAGCCACCTCAAAGGATAGGATAGCTAGCCAGGGAGAAAAGAAACAGATGAACCAAATTCCTCATATTTAAATTATAAAAAAAAGCAGAGCCAGATAATAAGCAGACTAGCCACCTCAAAGGATAGGATAGCTAGCCAGGGAGAAAACAAACAGATGAACCAAATTCCTCATATTTAAATTATAAAAAAAAGCAGAGCCAGATAATAACTAGAAACGCGTATGGAATGACAAACTCATCAACAACCAGGAACGTAAGATAGCCAAAACATATAGGTATCCCGAACACATCAACAATCAGAAATATATACTGTTGGGGTGTGCAACCCGATCCATATATTCATCCTGTTGTGGCGTGCAACCCGATCCATATATTTATACCGTTGCGGCGTGCAACCCGATCCATATATTTATACCGTTGCGGCGTGCAACCCGATCCATATATTTATACCGTTGCGGCGTGCAACCCCGATCCCCACAACCTAGAATACGAGCCAGAAATATATAGGCAAACTGAGACATGTCCACGACATAGTGTACATACCGCATACATAAAACACAACACAATACAAACAATAGTCAGTATGCGGTGCAATGTGATGGGATGAATATGGTACAATGCAATGCAGTCATATATGCCTGATACCTATCTCCGGCGCTGGATTCTCATCGTTTACCAGGAGATATATGCAAAGATGACCCTTCACCGGCTCGGGACTCTCATCGATTACCGGAAAGTATTTGCAATGATATCCCTTTACCGGCTCGGGACTCTCATCGATTACCGGGAAGTATATGCAATGATGACCCTTCACCGGCTCGGGACTTTCATCGATTACCGGGAAGTATATGCAATGATGACCCTTCACCGGCTCGGGACTCTCATCGATTACCGGAAAGTATATGTAATGATGACCCTTCACCGGCTCGGGACTCTCATCGATTACCGGGAAGTATATGCAATAATCACTACAAGAAAAAGGAGCTTTAGCGAAGGGTAATCTGGTCGCTAAAAGGCAAAATATGGTCGTTAAAGGTCAATTACGACCGGATAAAAGCCGGTCGTGGCCGGTCATTATATGCTCTCTCGTTAAAAGTTCACGACCGGTTTTTGATCCAGTCGTTAAAAATCCTTTAACGACAACAGTAAATCCGGTCGTTGTACCTCCTTTTAACAACAAGATGTCCCTTCGCTAATGGTCAATTATCGGTCGTTAAAAGACATTAATAATGGCAAAATTATGCTTTTAACCACCAAAATTCCTTTCGTTAATTGTCTTCTACTTTTGACAACAAAAGTTTAATGGCGAAATTTCCCCTTGGTAATGTTAAATTTTAATAAATATTAATATATTTTTTCATGTCTACCCAACAATAATATTAAAAATATGCTTTCAAACATATAAACACACAAAAGAACACATACAAAATAATCAACACTCGAATAAAACATCATTGTATATACCAAATTAAAATTGTACATACATTATTTTTCTAACTCCTAAAATAAGAGTAGAATTATAGCATGTATAGAATGCAACATCTATAAACAACCCCTAGCAAAATAAAGTAGGTTCCCCTTGCACTTCAACCTGTTCTTTAACATTTTCATCTGCTTCAACTCTCTTTACACAATATCTTCAGAGACATTCTTGAAACCTTCAAGTTATTGATCTGTAAAAAGGACAAGTACATATCTAGTAAGAAAACTCAAACTAATTCCTTTTGTTTAGAAAACAAATAGATATTTAAGGTTGCTAGTATTGTAGGATGTAACTCAAAGAAGTGAAGAACAACTTACGACACAATGAACTATCCACATGTCTTACACCAACACGACTATAAGATAGCTCATTACTTGAAATTACGTGTCTCATCTCCTCAATGAACAGAGAAAAGCAATACTGTTCGTTTAGACAAAATATCCAACTCATGGTGCGGCTCGAAAGAATCTAACTTCAAAAGCTGAGTGTTCATGATAAAGATAATAACACATACAAGCTATGTAACCAATTTATAAGTGCTACACATTAATGAAAATAAGAAAAAAAGAAGTGCAAATGACCTTGTTGGCATAACTGTTTGCCCATGAGCACACATATGCTTTAGTTCTAGCATCTGAAAAGCAATGAAATGTTAGTTCATCAATGCTGGAAATTTAAAAATAGATACTATAATAAAGCCAACTGATGTAGAGAGACAAAAGAGAAAAGCTGCAACCATGGTAGTCAATAGCCAAAATAATGAATTTTTTCACTATAGATAACAGCCTAGTTGTCTCACTAAACTCTAGATTAACCAAGAGATCAGAGAACTAATGGACCAAAAAGGAGTTGCAGTATCAATATCACGTCAAAGTGAATAAGTATTCACAAAATAGTACTAAACATATTGAGTTCAACATAGGCACAAGGAGCTTACCAGAAAGGTAAAAGATCCTAATGCAAGGTCAAAAGCCATCACACTATATGAATTAAACTGCGTAAAAGCATTATTAGAGAGCAGAACTCTAGATGCTTTCATGGCAGCAATGTCTAATTTAGTTACCATTAGACTTAATCTAAAATGCAAATTGTTCAAGAAAATGGCAAGCAAGACTTTTGTCCTTTAACTAGCTAGGGAGTTGGCATGAGTACAAAAAGTAATCATACATAGTACAACCAAAGAAATGTAGCTAGGGAGCCCAGGCCGTGCATGAGGGAGTGTGACTTCATCATCCCTCCAGACACGGATTTTCTGACGAAGCCTGGCCACTTGGTTAAGGTGACGTCCAATCTGATTGGCCCTCGCGAGGAGTGGAACATGCGCAGCATGAGCGACGAGCAGCTGGCTTACGCAATCGCTGAAGACACTGCTCGGGTATTGTTTCCTTCCTTACTCCTTTTATAAAAAACCTTAGTTCTGATTACTTACGTATTTTTACTTATTGCCAGGCGAGTATGATGGCTACCGAGCTGATGTTCCGCTCCAGATTGAATAATCAGGAACAGGTCCTTGGCCTGAAGAGAGACCTTTTGAGGGCTCTCCGAGATAAGCAGGCCCTAGAAGAGGAGAACCAGGCTCTGGTCGGGGAGAAGCGGGTCCTGGAGGGGAGGCGTGGCTTCTTTGAGGATAAGATAGATAGGTTGGAGAAATCCAACACTGAAGCTAACGACAAGATAAACACGCTCCTCGAGGAGAGGGACCGCCTCTTAGACGAGAAGGAAAGGTTCGCGCTGTCTTTTGAAGAGTTGAGAACCAGGATGGATGAGCAAGGTCGTCAGATTTCTCAACTTTCCCATGAGCTTAACCTGAAAGAAGTTACCTTGGAAAGCATCCGTAGCGCTTCTGATCTGATGTTGAGGAACTTAAACAAAGCTGAAGCTGAATCTCGGGCTGCTCGAGGAGAACTTCAAGAAGCTAAGAATCGGGCTGAGGAATCTATGAGGATCCAAGAGCAACTGACGATGGATTTGGCAAATTTGTGGGATCGTTATACAATCGAGTCTAAACTGGAAGCCCTCGAAGCCAAGAAGAAGTTGCTCATCCAAATGCAGCGCGGCCAAATTAACGTTGACTCAGTCCTCGACCAGACTATAGCGACTATTATCAGTGTCAAGCAGGCCTTGGGCATGGAGGTGGGAGCTGATGACGACGATGATGAAGAGGACGATGAAGGCGGTGAGGACAACGAAGATGAAGACTTGGGTGGGGATCCGACTGATGGAGCTAGTGCATCAGGTCGAGAGCCTGGCCCAAATGATGACTGAAGCCTTATCTGGTTCTCTTTGTAAATTTACTGGATGCTGTTAATTTTAAATATTGCTAATTTTGTGGACAAATGTACATTTTGACTATTTCTGTTTTTGCCCGACTGATGAAGGCTTGATGACCATTTTTGGTCTCAAGTCTTGCTTATATGAATGACGTTGGTATTCGCTGTTTTAACGAGGTTTTCAGAAGTCAGAATTATATTTCAAATCCTAGTGTCTGAGTTCCTTTTTTGGTGTTAATCTGCGCAGATGTTCAAAATAAAATTTGATCATAACTAGGTTAAGTTGCCCTTAGTTAAGATAAATGAAGTCAGACCTCCTGGGCTAGACGAAACTAGGCCGTTTAGGTTGACTGAAGTCTGGCCGTATAAGATGGCCTTGCGATAAACTTTGCTTATCATATTTGACATTTGAAAGTTTTCGCAGAAAAATGTTGTTACTTGAGTAAAAAGTTTTGTTAATTGAGTTCTACCCTGTTATTTCTATTGAAAAGGATAGGCAACCCAATGATCAAGACACAAGATTGCTTGGTCGTAAAGTTCCAGAATTTGGGCCGAATACTGGCCGCAAAATGTAAAGATAACGCAGCGCAAGTAAAATAGTTCTATTGAACTTACTTGATTCTGCTCAGTTGTGGACTTGGCGAATGATCATGACCTTGCTCTGCTCGAAGATCGCTCATGTTAGCCGGGATTTTGGCCTACTGGGGCCCTCGCCACCCCCCTATTTTTATGTGGAAATTTCGTAATTTCAGACATAAAAAGACAATGGGTGAGACGCTGAACCAAGGAACACATATAACCAAAAGAGGAGTGTGTCCGTTTTGGGATTTGAACCCACAGCCGCGAAGCACGAGGACTTCGAGCTCTACCAGTTGAGCTAAACGGATCTAGCCTTTTGAAGACCGTTAGTACCATTTAGACAAGGATAAGAAAATAGAGTAACTTAAAAGAGAACAATAACAAGTAAGCAACAAAAAATGGACAGAGACACTAACCCACGTACTACGTAGAAGTAGTAGCTCTTTAGGTGAGTCACGTTCCAACTGCTAGGTAGAAGCGATCCATCTGGTCGCGCCAAACGATATGAGCCCTTACCAACGGATGCGACCACCTTGTAGGTACCTTCCCAGTTCGGACCAAGTTTGCCGACGTTTGCTTCTTGCGTATTCTGGGAGACTCTACGCAATACGCAGCCTAAGTCCCCGATTATAATATTGTTCTATCCTCTCCTTCTGAGCTACTACTCGTATAAGTGCTAACTCTCTACGTTTCTCTAGAAAATCCAACTCCTCGGAGAGGTTGACTGAGTTAGATTCTTCAGTTGCATGAGCATATCGTAGACTTGGCTCGCCGATTTCAACTGGAATCAATGCATCAGAATCATACACTAAGGAATAAGGCGTCTCCCCGGTGCTCATTTTTGTGGTTGTTCTATATGCCCAAAGAACCCCGGGGAGTTCTTCTACCCAGCACCCTTTGGCCTGCTCGAGACGTTTTTTGAGAGAATCCACTATTATCTTGTTGGTCGATTCTGCCTGCCCGTTTGCCACTGGGTGATACGGGGAAGAAGTGATTCTTTTAATATGCAGGTCCTCAAGGAACCTTGTGACCTTCTGACCAACGAACTGAGGACCATTATCCATGACAATTTCTTTGGGTGCTCCGAAGCGACAAATGACATATCGCTAAAGGAAATCAACTACTTCCGTTTGACGTATCTTTGAATATGCTGCCGCTTCAACCCACTTCGTAAAATAATCAGTAATAATTAACAAGAAACGTACCCCCCTAGGTGCAGTGGGTAGTGGCCCAACGATATCCATTCCCCATTTCATAAACGGCCACGGGGAGATGATCGAATGCAAGGGTTCTGCTGGCTGGTGGAGGAGATGTGCAAACCTTTGGCACTTGTCATATTTTTTGACAAATTCGTTGGTATCTTTTTCCATTTTGTCCCAATAATAGCCTGCTCGTATAAGCTTTCGTGCAAGCGCCTTGCCCCCCAAGTGGTTTCCACAGCAACCCTCGTGAACTTCCCTCATCATATACTCAGTTTGGCTGGGACCTAGACACTTGGCGAGTGGGCCTGCAAAAGTCTTACGATAAAGGATATCATCCAAAATTGTATACCTGGCAGCTTTTATCCTCAGTTTTCGAGCAGCCTTAACGTCTGGTGGTAGGGTTCCATGTAGTATATAATTGATTATTTCATTCCTCCAATCCCAAGTCAGACTGGTCGTGTTGACCTCCATTGCATCTTTGTCAATTGTTGTACATAGAAGATGAGCCACGGCCACTGAACCTGTTGCTCCAATCTCTGCAACTGAACCCAAATTTGCCAGGGCATCAGCCTCGTGATTCTCTTCTCTTGGAATCTGTATGGCTTCCCAATTGTCGAATTGCGCTAGCAAACCAGTGACTCGGGCAAGATACCTCTGCATATGAGACTCCCTTGCTACGAAGCCACCATTTATTTGATTGACAACCAAGGCGGAATCACTCTTAAGGTGAATTCTGTCTGCTCCATATTCCCGAGCCAATTTTAACCCCGCAATTACGGCCTCATACTCGGCCTCATTATTTGTAATAAAGGGACATTTTATGGCCTGTCTAATAGTCTCCCCCGAGGGAGTGGTAAGAACTAAACCTAACCCCGATCCTTTTACACTCGAGGATCCATCAGTGTATAAGGTCCATGTCCCCGACTCCGATCCGGCGAAGAGAACCGCCTCACGTTGAGCATCAGGGTACATAGTAGCACTAAAATCCGCAATAAAATCTGCTAGAGCCTGAGATTTTATGGCTACCCGGGGTTGATAAGATATATCGAACTCACTTAATTCTACTGCCCATTTTACTAACCTGCCCGAGAATTCAGGTTTGTGCAAGATATTGCGTAAAGGGAAGGTAGTAACTACAGCTATTGAATGACTTTGAAAATAAGGTCTTAATTTACGGGCAGCTATTACCAAGGCTAGTGCTAATTTTTCCAAAGGTTGATAGCGAGTTTCCGCATCTAATAAGGATTTGCTAATGTAATAAATTGGAAGTTGCTTACCTTTGTCTTCTCGAACCAGAACTGCACTCACCGCAGACTCAGACACGGCCAGGTAAAGTAATAATTGTTCACCTGGTTGGGGCGTTGAAAGTAAAGGCGGGTTTGACAGGTATCGCTTCAAATCCTTAAGCGCTTGCTGACATTCAGGGGGCCAATCGAACTCCTTGTTCTGTTTTAACACGTCGAAGAAGCTTTTGCATCGATCAGATGAGCGAGAAATGAATCTCCTTAGTGCTGCTACTCTTCCGGTTAGCCGCATTACATCTTTTCTGTTATGAAGTACGTCGGGGATGGCTTCTATAGCGTTTATCTGGGCGGGGTTTACCTCGATCCCTCGCTGGGAAACGATGAAACCGAGAAATTTCCCTGAACCCACTCCAAATGCGCATTTCTCCGGGTTGAGTTTCATGTTGTACTGATCAAGGATTCGAAAGGCCTCCCTTAAATGTGTTAAGTGATCCTCCGCCCGCTTGGACTTGATCAGCATGTCGTCGATGTAGACCTCCATGGTTTTGCCAATGTGGTCGTGAAACATCCGGTTGACTAATCGTTGGTAAGTCGCACCTGCATTTTTAAGTCCAAAAGGCATTACTTTATAGCAATACGTACCTCGGCAAGTAATGAAGGAAGTTTTCTCCTGGTCGTTGGGATCCATTAAGATTTGGTTATAGCCTGAATATGCGTCAAGGAATGTAAGCACTTCGTGCCCGGCCGTCGCATCGATTAGTTGGTCAATCTGTGGTAGTGGATAAGAATCTTTCGGGCAGGCTTTGTTCAGGTCAGTGAAGTCGATGCAGACCCTCCACTTGCCATTTTTCTTTGCCACTACGACCACATTGGCCAGCCAATCTGGGTACTTGACTTCTCGGACGGAGCCAATCTTGAGCAAGCGGTCAACTTCGTCATTTATGATCTGATTCCTGAATGCTCCTTGTTGGCGCTTCTTTTGCTTTACCTGGCGATGGTACGGATCCACGTTCAACTTATGACAAATAATCTCCGGGGAGATTCCTGTCATATCTGCATGTGACTACCCAAAAGTGGTGTGTTGCTCCTTGAAGAAGTGCAAGATATCTTTGCGTAAGTTCTTGTTTAACTCTGCTCCCAAATATACCTTTCTTTCAGGCATGCTATCGAAAAGTTCTTCTGGCTCTAAAGCTTCAATAGTTGGCGCGTACTCTTCCCGTGCATCCAACTTTGATATGAATTCCGGGACTTGGTAGTCTGATGTTTCATCGTTTGACTTTGATCCCGGGTTCTTTGATTGCTATTTTGCCTCATCGGGGAGCTTGACTGCAACTGAGTAGCAGTCTCTAGCGCAGCGCTGTTCTCCCCGAACTTCCCGTATCCCCCATTCTGAAGGGAATTTCATTACTTGATGATATGTTGACGGGACTGCTTGCATATCGTGTATCCATGGCCTCCCAAGGATTATGTTGTAAGCCATATCCCCATCAACGACATGAAACGTTGTTCGTCTCATAACGCCTTCGACCAGGGTCGTCAAAGTAATTTCTCCTAACGTCTTCTCGCTGGAGTTGTTAAATCCCGAGAGAACACGAGAAATTGGTATGATCTTATCGTATAGTTTCAATTCCTGCACGACCCGAGACAACATGATGTTCGCTGAACTGCCTGGATCAACGAGTACTCTCTTGACATCAAACTCTTCCACTCGTAGTGTTATCACTAAAGCGTCCGTATGAGGAAATTGCAAGCCATCTGCATCTGTTTCTTCAAAATTTATTGTATCCTCAAGTCGTGGTCGTTTGGTCTTTGTAATAGATACTTTGGCGTACTTCTTTGCTGTGTATGTGACTGCATCGACCTCAATACCACCAGAGATGACGTTGACTGTCATTTTTGGAGATGATGCTCGGGGAGGTTCTGATTTACTTTGTTGGGCCTTTGCGTGAGTTTGCTTTCCTTTCTCTGTCAAGAACTCTTTGAGATAGCCCTGTTTCAATAAGTTAGCAACCTCGTACCTTAGAGCCTTGCAGTCATCCGTTGTGCGGCCGTGATCGCGATGAAATTCGCACCACAAGTTTTTGCTGCGCTTGCTGGGGTCACCCTTCATATCCTTAGGCCATTTGACTTTTTCGCTCATTCCCTCAAGCACTGCTACAAGTTCAACTGCTCCGATAGTGAAAACGGGCAGGGTTGGAAGTCCACTAGAAGTTGAAGCGGAATCATTGCCCCTTGCAAGGCCTTTATTGTTACGACCGCGTCCATTTGAGTTGTTACGCGACCGATTGGGATATGGCTCGTGCCGAGCGTCTGGTTTATCTGTCTCGATCTTTCCCCCAGTGCCACTGGTGCGAACTTAGCTCCGTCCCCGGGCACCTGTGCCAATCAATTTATCTTCGTCTATACGTACCTTTGAATTGTAATGATTGTAGACGTCCGACCAGTTTGCTGCAGAATATTCTCGCAGGGATTCATACAATCGTCTGGTCGCTTCAGAGCTTTTGACGTCCAAGCTGTTAGTGAATGCAATAGCCGCCCACCGATCTGGCACTTTGGGTAGCAACATACGTTCACGCTGAAAGCGATCTACATACTTCCGGAGAGACTCCCTGGGCAGTTGTTTGATCTCAAAGATGTCTTCAACTCTCGTTTCTGTTTTCTGAGCGCCTGTATGTGCTTTGACAAATAACTCCGCCATCTCGGCAAAAGATCCTATTGAATTCGGTGGTAGCATTGAGTACCATCGTAGAGCACCATCTGCCAAGGTCTCTACGAACTTCTTCAATTGTACTGACTCGATCTCCTCGTCGGTGAGATCGCTCGCCTTTATGAAGTTGCTAAACATCACTAAGTGGTCGTTGGGGTCAGTTGTTCCCCGGTATCTTGGTATGTTTGGCATTTTGAATGTTTTGGGTATTGCCTTTGGTGCTGCTTCTTTCTTCCAAGGCCTTTGAGTGTACCGTTAAACGTCAACTTTCTTCAAAGTGGGTGGTGCGCCGGGGATCTGATCGATCCTTTCATGAAGAGAGCGCTGTAGGGCCTCCTGGCTCTCTTTGAACTGCCTGGTGAGGGCTTCCATCACCTCGCTCATTTCCGTTGGCACCGCTGACCCTGCGTTTTGATTTTCAGCGTTTTCGGCGCGTCTTGAGGCATGAGATGGTGAGGCGTCTCTTGGACGTCCAGTGGGTGGATTTCCTGCGTTCGGCAGGTTCCGCCGTAGGCCGTCGATAGCTTCCCGTATCTGCCTATTGACTTCAGCCTGTTGCCGTATGAACTCAAGGACAGCGTCCCGAGAATTTCTTGAATTCCCAGGACTGTTGGGTCTTCTAGGTCCTCTAGGCCCTTGACCAGAGTTTCCTCGGCCAGGAGGGTGGCTGTTTGAAACGACCTCGGTCAGTCGTTTCGAAAGTTAGGACTCCGATTGGCATGCCGATAGTTTTAAAATATTCGTAATATCCATTAGAACCTGTCTGTAAAATTTGAGCTAAATCAGACCTCGTTTGGTAGGCATCGGAAGAAGGTTTCAGTTTTTGTTGGCGATAAATATTAAAAAGAGATTTTCGAGCTCGGTTTTGCCGAACGAGCTCCGAATCAAAATCCGAAAGCGTTGTTAGGTTCGTATGATTATTTGTAACTTTTGTGATTTTTCGAAAGTGAATTTCGATGTTGTTCGGCTAGTTTCCGCTAAAATGCCGAAAGTTAAACAATTTGCCCTTTTTCCTTTAAATTCGCATCTTGAGTTTCAGGAGTCGGATTTGAGATCCGTCTTTGGGAGTATGTCACATATATTTTGTACAACTTACTTGAAAATTTTGGGATCATTTCGACTTCTCTAGGGTTCCATTTCAATTTTAATCGTCATAGTGAATTTATAATTAAAAAAAAAGATAATAATTAAAAAAAATTGGAAAAAGTCGGTGGCTTAGGGGGATTTAATCCCCTAGCACAGTGACTTCGATAGATATCAGAAACATTACAAAAACGCACAGAGAGAAAAAATTAGAAAAGAGAGAGGGAAAAAGGGAAAAAGGAGTGGAAAAATAGTGGAATTTTTACCCCAAATCTTCAGGTAATGATGTTAACTCATTATCTTAGCTTATTACGTGTGTTTGAATATATTTTTACGGTAAAAATAGGGATATTAGACATCGCCCTAATGACGTAAATTGATAGTTTAAAGGGTCAAATGGACCCCGATAATGAAATTGATTATATATTCGTGCTCAGTAAGTTATGGGCAACATATAAATGTAATTTATTTAGGGTTTGGTCATGTGATCCTAAACCTTGTATATAGGCCTGGCCTGCGTATTGCGTATGCGAATAGGGTATCAGGTTCCTACCTGGATTGCCCTAAGATGTGAGGAATGAAGCCTTTAGCCTAATGTGATATATTTTTCTGCTTATTGAACACAGTGGGATCGTTTGGCAATGAATTCAAAGAATAAAGCGGTTGTTGGGTAGAAGTGTTAACTTCGGAACGAGGTAAGTGTTTACATCCATTTCTTTGGAGGCACCTGGCCTCATGGATTTTCTACCACGTATTCCTTACGTGTGTAGCTGCCGATAGGCGTACTCATTACGCCTTAGCTTTGGATTTAAATTGTATATTATATGTTATGTCCTATTGTTGGCATTATATTGAGGATCTCAGCATTGTACCCTGGCTGTGAGTTGGTATACACTTTCCAGCTGTCAATGAGACTCCCGCGCTGGTGATGGGTTATTATTGCATCATGTTGCATTTATATGCAAATTGCATCATATTGAGGGTAGGAGGATTCCGCCCTCGGAGCAGGAGGATTCCGCTCCATTGCATCATATTGAGGGTAGGAGGATTCCGCCCTCGGAGCAGGAGGATTCCGCTCCATTGCATCATATTGAGGGTAGGAGGATTCCGCCCTCGGAGCAGGAGGATTCCGCTCCATTGCATCATATTGAGGGTAGGAGGATTCCGCCCTCGGAGCAGGAGGATTCCGCTCCATTGCATCATATTGAGGGTAGGAGGATTCCGCCCTCGGAGCAGGAGGATTCCGCTCCATCTATTTGGCACATGTGACATCATTGCATCATACTGCATTCATCTCATTTCATTGCACCGCGTGCTGACTATTGTGTGACTATCATGCTATGTTTTGTGTATGCGATATGTATACCATATTGGGGACATATTTCACTCTACCTATGTATTTCTGGCTCGTATTCTGAGTTGCGGGGATCGGGTTGCACGCAACGGTATAAATATATGGATAGGGTTGCGCGCCGCGACAGTATGAATATATGGATCGGGTTGCACGCCGCAACAGGATGAATATATGGATCGGATTGCACGCCGCAACAGGATGTATTTCTGATTGTTTATATGTTCGAGATACCTATATGTTCTGGCTATCTTACGTTCCTGGTTTTAATGAATTTGTGATTCCATACGTGTTTCTAGTTATTATTTGGCTCTGCCTTTTCATAATTTAAATAAGAGGAATTTTGTTTATCTGTTTCTTTTCTCCCTGGCTAGCTATCCTATTCTTTGAGGTGGCTAGTCTGCCCCACTTATTGAGTCCTTTGACTCACCCTTGTTTGTTGTTTGTTTCTTGTCTATCTATTTCGTTTCGGCAGGTTCGCTCCAGGATTGAGTTCGCCACGTTGTGAAGGAGCGAAGACGACTTCAGCTGTCAGGGTGAGCCAGCTTTTATTCCGGATGGCCACCAGTTTATTGGTTGTTATTTCAGTTGCGTTTTGCTCCCTTCAGGAGGTATTTGTCTTCTTTTGTACTCTTAGATGTCTAGTCTGGATAGCCCTAAACCTAGCATGTTGGGTAGTCAGCTGTAATTTCTTTTGTACAGCTTAGAGGTATCAGTATGTCTGTGTTTTTATTTTAAGTTTTGTCCTTATTTGTAAATTGTTATATTTATTTTCCTGATTTAATTGGTAAGGGTTCGCCCTGGATGTCGGGTGCCCGCACGGCCTAACTGGATTCCGGGTCGTGTCAGTTGGTATCAGAGCCCGGTTTAGAGTCTATCCAGACTAAGACAATGTCTAGTAGAGTCTCGCTGATGGGTACGTAGACGTCCGTACTTATCTACGAGAGGCTATGATGGCATTTAGGAAGTTTCACTTCCATTTTTTTTTTCTGATCGTGCGTCGGTCTAGGATGCAAAAGTATTTTCGTTAATTCCTTTGTGGTAATTGTGAACCCTCGTGCGATAAATCAACAAACAGTATGAGTTCAAGACGAAGCAGTCTAGGCAAGGGCTAGCACTGACGATGTCCCGAGAGTTTTGATCGTGCTGACGATCTAGTTATGGAGGTCCCAGCTGTACGAGCTCGCGATGGGCAAGGGAGCAGGGCCTTGTAGTTCCCTTGGCTCTCTACGATGCTTTACGAGAATCTTGGCGACGTAGATACCGTAAGAACCTATTATTCGCTGGGCAGCCTATCAGGTTGCCGCATGTGGAGACGTTCGGTATCAGGGAGCTCCTGTTCCAGTCCCTGATGTTGCCTCAGTAAATTATGTTCCAGAAGCAGCATTTGTTGTGTGTTTCTATTTATTCTGGCTGGTTAGTTAGCCTGAGTAATGGTTCGGTCCGAGTGTCCGAAGAGGTTGCATTATTTTACGCGGTTGAACCTTCCGATATTCTTAAGCAATGCATCAGATAAACCTCGTGATTCTTTTTAAAAATAAAATGATGTCAGCATATCCTTCAGGCTGTTGGTTATCTCGAGCAATATGTTGTGTATTATTTTGCTTTCTAGTTTCAGGGTCCAGCCTTGAATTGGTGGGCCGCTATCTTATTAGCTAACTTGGTTCGGTTTTCCTTCTAGATTCTTGGAAAGTTCCTTCCGAGTAGCGAGCGAGATGAAAAGTGTTGCCAGTTCGAGTGGATTTGACAGGGTAGCCTATCGGTTAGCCTGCTGGTTTCAGAATATAAGATTGAATTCTATAAAATGGCCGAATATGCATTTGAACTAGTTCATGAGCCTTTCGAGAGATTCAAAGATTTATTGATGACCTTTCTTTTTCCTTGAGATCCCAGATGGCTCGAGAGATTGAGGTCGGGATTTCATTTGATATTGTTGTTGATATTGCTCAGAGGTACGAGGTATACCATAAGTTAGAGAGGGAAGAGTTAGAGCGGGAGAGCTAGAGCGGGAGAGCAAGAGATCCCGTGGCCCTAGTGGGCAACCATGGTACCCCATTTGGAGGTAAGAGTTCTGATTATTTTGGGAGGTCACCTTCCAGGTTATCTCAGCTTGTAGAGCGCGATTCTCAGAGTGCGCGGGTAGTTCATCAAGATTAGACTCAGCTTTCTCTTTGTAGCTATCAACAATCTGTCCAGCTCCTATAGTCAGTGAAAAGGTGTTATCATTGTCGTGAGTCTGATTATCCTTTGAGGAGTTTTTCTGTTATTATTGTCGTGAGTCTGTCTATCCTTTGAAGATTTTTCCTGACTCCGACAAGTAGGCAGTCATCTTTTCTCTCGTTATTAGGCATCTGCACAGTCGCGGGGGATTTAATTTAGATCTTAATCAACCAGATATATGCCACCATCCGATAGAGGTCGAGAGTGTGTTGGCAGTGGTTCTTCAAAAGGTGATTGTTAGGGTAGTAGCTCAACTCAGCTGCAGGGGCAGTTCAATAAACTTCCAGTCTGGCAGGATTCTGAGGCATCCGATGTAGTAGACCCAAGTATTTCTTCTTCTCTTAAATGTGAGTAAGATTTGATTATTTTGATCGATCTGGAAAGGGTGTGTTTTATCATGTTTCGATGGTTTCCCTGGATGTCATTTTTATTAAGAATCGGTTGCAGTAGAGGAGTGAGCTTCTGATATGATTTATTCCTGGCATTTATTATGACCCTACTAGTTGATCTGGTTTAGATGTGAGAGATTTGTAAGTGAGTATCGATATTGTTGCCTGGTATTTTGTTGTGCCTCATTCTGTTATAATAGCAAGTCAGTCTACCTCTCTTTGGAACTCAGTGTCGGTAGGATGATGAGATTCTTATTCGTCACCATCAGAAAGCGTCAGTGTTTCTTCCGGTGCAAAGTGATTAGTAAGTAATATTCGATCTATGTGCCTCCTCTTGGTTCGAGACGCTAGTAGAGCCATGTTATTCTATGAGCTTGCCTTAGTTATAAAAGGGTTTCTGGTAAATTGCTAGAGTTTCCTTCTTATTGGAAGGTTAAATTGATATGGGTGTTGTTCCATAAAGCTCAGTTAATATCTGTTTCTTCAATTGCGATTCTTTGGGTAGCCTGACTCGTAAGTAGTCTAGCTCTGGTAGCCAAATAAATAAGGAGATGAGCTTCCTAAAGATCTAACTATTTCTATCCTCTGTTTATTGCCATCTCTTCTTCTTCCGATACTAGTGAGCTTGGGCGGTTAGTAGCCACTCGTGATGTTTCCTATGTTGAGCCAGAGTGCGTGTCAAGGTAGTTGGGTAAGCATATTGTTGTTATTCAAGGCTACTAAGGGTAATGAGAGGCATCACTTGACCTTTGATTTGATCTACACTCTGAAAATTAGGTTGAAAATCAGGACAGTAGTGCTGTCCAGAGATTCTATCTGCGGATTTGTTATGTCATCCAGTTGTCTCATCTTGTTATCTGGTTAACATGTTTATGTTATCAGTTTATCCGGGTATCCATTCCCATGTATAGTATAGTGCTGGTTCTGTTTTTGCGGATCATCAAGTTTTAGGGGAAATTCTGCCGAAATTTTTATATAGAAGTACCATCCATCGGGCGGTGGTGTTTACGGCAAAGTTATGGAGTTGTGAACTTGAGAGTTGCAGCTAGTTGGCAACTCGAAAGGGTAGTTTGGTAGTTTAGGTCTGCCTATGTTCAACTTTTAGCTATGTCTTCCTTAGTCCGGTAGACTGTGCGAGGATGACTATTTCTATTCAAGCGGTATGAGTTAATGCTCTAAGTGGAGGAGTCTTCCTCCAATTGATACCGAATCATAATATTAAATCTCTAAGGCGTTGCTGAAGCGTAAGTTAATTCTTAGTTCCATCGACCTGTTCCATATCGAAAGGTATATCGAAGAGGTAATTATCGGCTGAATCATGTTAACCCATTCAAAGTTTCGTGTATCTTTGTTTTGAAAATATAAAACTCCTCTCTCATGATTGAGAAAGGGTCGGTTTAGTCAAAATAAGTTGGGCAACGACGTTATTATATTATCCAGCTATGTTTTTATCCAAGGGTTCGATATGCGTGTTATAATTCTGATCCTGTAATCAGGGAATAATTTCCGTGGAGTAGCTCATAAAGGTCGTGCAAGTTCTTTTATAATCTGCGTGAATCTTGCTTTAGTCTTAGGCTCGTTCGAGGACGAACGAGAGTTTAAGTGGAGGAGAATGAAACGACCTCGGTCAGTCGTTTCGAAAGTTAGGACTCCGATTGGCATGCCGATAGTTTTAAAATATTCGTAATATCCATTAGAACCTGTCTGTAAAATTTGAGCTAAATCAGACCTCGTTTGGTAGGCATCGGAAGAAGGTTTCAGTTTTTATTGGCGATAAATATTAAAAAGAGATTTTCGAGCTCGGTTTTGCCGAACGAGCTCCGAATCGAAATCCGAAAGCGTTGTTAGGTTCGTATGATTATTTGTGACTTTTGTGATTTTTCGAAAGTGAATTTCGATGTTGTTCGGCTAGTTTCCGCTAAAATGCCGAAAGTTAAATAATTTGCCCTTTTTCCTTTAAATTCGCATCTTGAGTTTCAGGAGTCGGATTTGAGATCCGTCTTCGGGAGTATGTCACATATATTTTGTACAACTTACTTGAAAATTTTGGGATCATTTCGACTTCTCTAGGGTTCCATTTCAATTTTAATCGTCATAGCGAATTTATAATTAAAAAAAAAAGATAATAATTAAAAAAAATTGGAAAAAGTCGGTGGCTTAGGGGGATTTAATCCCCTAGCACAGTGACTTCGATAGATATCAGAAACATTACAAAAACGCACAGAGAGAAAAAATTAGAAAAGAGAGAGGGAAAAAGGGAAAAAGGAGTGGAAAAATAGTGGAATTTTTACCCCAAATCTTCAGGTAATGATGTTAACTCATTATCTTAGCTTATTACGTGTGTTTGAATATATTTTTACGGTAAAAATAGGGATATTAGACATCGCCCTAATGACGTAAATTGATAGTTTAAAGGGTCAAATGGACCCCGATAATGAAATTGATTATATATTCGTGCTCAGTAAGTTATGGGCAACATATAAATGTAATTTATTTAGGGTTTGGTCATGTGATCCTAAACCCTGTATATAGGCCTGGCCTGCGTATTGCGTATGCGAATAGGGTATCAGGTTCCTACCTGGATTGCCCTAAGATGTGAGGAATGAAGCCTTTAGCCTAATGTGATATATTTTTCTGCTTATTGAACACAGTGGGATCGTTTGGCAATGAATTCAAAGAATAAAGCGGTTGTTGGGTAGCAGTGTTAACTTCGGAACGAGGTAAGTGTTTACATCCATTTCTTTGGAGGCACCTGGCCTCATGGATTTTCTACCACGTATTCCTTACGTGTGTAGCTGCCGATAGGCGTACTCATTACGCCTTAGCTTTGGATTTAAATTGTATATTATATGTTATGTCCTATTGTTGGCATTATATTGAGGATCTCAGCATTGTACCCTGGCTGTGAGTTGGTATACACTTTCCAGCTGTCAATGAGACTCCCGCGCTGGTGATGGGTTATTATTGCATCATGTTGCATTTATATGCAAATTGCATCATATTGAGGGTAGGAGGATTCCGCCCTCGGAGCAGGAGGATTCCGCTCCATTGCATCATATTGAGGGTAGGAGGATTCCGCCCTCGGAGCAGGAGGATTCCGCTCCATTGCATCATATTGAGGGTAGGAGGATTCCGCCCTCGGAGCAGGAGGATTCCGCTCCATTGCATCATATTGAGGGTAGGAGGATTCCGCCCTCGGAGCAGGAGGATTCCGCTCCATTGCATCATATTGAGGGTAGGAGGATTCCGCCCTCGGAGCAGGAGGATTCCGCTCCATTGCATCATATTGAGGGTAGGAGGATTCCGCCCTCGGAGCAGGAGGATTCCGCTCCATCTATTTGGCACATGTGACATCATTGCATCATACTGCATTCATCTCATTTCATTGCACCGCGTGCTGACTATTGTGTGACTATCATGCTATGTTTTGTGTATGCGATATGTATACCATATTGGGGACATATTTCACTCTACCTATGTATTTCTGGCTCGTATTCTGAGTTGCGGGGATCGGGTTGCACGCAACGGTATAAATATATGGATAGGGTTGCGCGCCGCGACAGTATGAATATATGGATCGGGTTGCACGCCGCAACAAGATGAATATATGGATCGGATTGCACGCCGCAACAGGATGTATTTCTGATTGTTTATATGTTCGAGATACCTATATGTTCTGGCTATCTTACGTTCCTGGTTTTAATGAATTTGTGATTCCATACGTGTTTCTAGTTATTATTTGGCTCTGCCTTTTCATAATTTAAATAAGAGGAATTTTGTTTATCTGTTTCTTTTCTCCCTGGCTAGCTATCCTATTCTTTGAGGTGGCTAGTCTGCCCCACTTATTGAGTCCTTTGACTCACCCTTGTTTGTTGTTTGTTTCTTGTCTATCTATTTCGTTTCGGCAGGTTCGCTCCAGGATTGAGTTCGCCACGTTGTGAAGGAGCGAAGACGACTTCAGCTGTCAGGGTGAGCCAGCTTTTATTCCGGATGGCCACCAGTTTATTGGTTGTTATTTCAGTTGCGTTTTGCTCCCTTCAGGAGGTATTTGTCTTCTTTTGTACTCTTAGATGTCTAGTCTGGATAGCCCAAAATCTAGCATGTTGGGTAGTCAGCTGTAATTTCTTTTGTACAGCTTAGAGGTATCAGTATGTCTGTGTTTTTATTTTAAGTTTTGTCCTTATTTGTAAATTGTTATATTTATTTTCCTGATTTAATTGGTAAGGGTTCGCCCGACGGGTCTAGGGGAGGATGTCGGGTGCCCGCACGGCCTAACTGGATTCCGGGTCGTGTCACTGTTTCTGCTACCTTACTGGCTGTGCTCGTTTTCCTGTTCGTCTGGGAGCACGTTCTCGTCCTCTGCAACGGGGATTACGTCGTCATCCGCAGGAATGTTGTCTTGCTGCTCGTTCTCGGCCAGATTCAAGTCCACTTGCTCCGCTGCGTTAAGGTCTTGCTGCCCGTCAATGAGAGCGTTGTTGTGAGAGTTGTTATCTGCCATTTCAAAAAGAAAACGAGGAGAGCCAACGGGCAGGAAGAAAGCGAATAAAGAATAAAATACGATAAGCAATTAACCTACGGAAGTTATTGACCGGCTCCCACTATGGTCGCCAAATTGTTTAACCGTAATTTCGTTTATTAGGTTAATTCACAATTAAATTTATAAAGCGGAGTCACGATCAATAATCAAGATTAAATGCTTAAAATAAATGACTGCAATAAAGGCAATGAGATAAAGACACAATTAATGCGATGTAATAAATGAAGATTAAATAGAAGGAACCGTATTCAGGCCGTATAGACGTGATCGAATTCCTTCCTCGTACTCTTTATGATACTTAAGCGACGGAATAATAAATGAGATTACTTGATTGCAAGTAATAGTAGTAAATGTTGACAGAAGGTAGAGAATCGGATATTAATAATTGGAATACAGATGTGCGTTCAGGGGGAGAAATTAGATACAATGCTTGTGACTCAAACTACAATATATAGGCAACTAAGCATCCGTTCACGAGCAGTTGTAACTCCTTGACTGAGCAGTTACGTTGCTTGAGGATAAGACCTCTATTTGAAATTGGCTTGATGACGAGTTGCGACTATTCTGGCCGTGGTGACTGTTTCTCTGTCCGTTATAACTGTTCATCTTTGATTCTATCCGCTACCTTTACGCCCATTCATGGCCACGTGTCATCTGTACGTCGTCCTACGTGGATGCTTAGTCACCGACTTTGATGACGACGGATTTAACCCAATACAAAAATGTGGGGGCATTTGGCTTATGCATGACAAAAGTCAAAGTGAGACTTAGTGTCTATATTAAGAACTTGAGATACATAATTTATGCAAATTTTGTATTCTTCAGCTCCCGCGAATCCTTGAAGGATATTGACATGGTAGTCGGTAATTCACAAAGTGTTCATCTTAGTGACGACGCCTAATCAATGAAACTACCAATACGATGGTTGGTTTATACCTTTTCTAGAAAGGTAGTATTATTCATGAAATAATGTCACTTGAAATGTTATGACTTTTCATGAAAAGATGTGTTGGTTGAAAAATAATGTTTTGTAAGAAATAACCGTTCATAAACAGATGTATTAAAATGTTGACCGTTAAATCAACTATTGATTTTAATGGAAAAATCCATATCAAGTTGGATTTAAGCGATGAATTAACCAATGACAATTATAAAATTCAATTGAGTTGGAATTGTATAATAATTGAAGGCGCTATAACGTGGACATCAAATAAATAGCAAGGCGAAAATGGATGAGAAATGTATTATATGTTAAAAAGTTGTGGTCACAATTGGTGCAACCATTTCAAGCTATTGATGTAATGATACTACATTAAGAGTAGTCGATAACTGCTCTATAAAGGAAGCAGAGTTCATAGCCTCAGATAAGGTTGGTAAAGGAGCTGAATGGCTCCGGAATTTCTTGAAAGACATTCCAATTTTTAGTCCAAATCGTTGGCTCCTATATGCATATATTGCGATGGCCAAGCAACAATAGATAGGGTTGGGAGCGTATTTTAAACATGAAAAATTGTCACATACGACGAAGACATAAAAGTGTTAAGCAGCTACTCTCTAGAGGAATTATCACAATTGACTACGTAAAGTCAAAGGATAATGTGTTGGATCAACTTATAAAAGCCTAACTAGAGAGGTAGTTAAGTTCATAGAAGGAAATGAGACTATGGCCAAGGACAAGTCATCATTGAGGCAACTCTACCTAGAAGAGTGGAGATCCCAAGAACTAGGTTCAATGATAATACAAAGTTGTGCATGACGGTTCAACATTGTCAAATTAAAATTTTTGTTCCATTCTCGTGATGAGACAATGTTCAAGTACCAAGGATAAAGCACTAAATGCTTTATAATAATTATCTAAGTTTGATATGGAATTATCAAATAGTGAACATCTGCAGGATTACACGTTTAGGAATCACTTATGTAAGTGTCAAGTGAAAGCCGCTTCAAGGAGAATTCTGTAAGGCCAATTCTCTACGCACTTATGAAACTAGGCGGTGTTCATGGCTGAAATGAACACAATAATGAGAACCAAAGACGGATATGGGTTAATTGTGTGACATATGTTGTCTAGGTACACACCAAAGCTCGACAGTTAAAAGATATCAAATCTACTGATTGACCGAGTATATCCGATATATGTTCATTACAGAAAGTTCAAAAGGAAACCTACTAATCCCAATGCAATTAATCCTTAGATGCGAATCACACATTTTTCTGCATGTTTTTTGCATAAAGCCATTCCCCATTCATGTGGGGAATTGTTGGGATTTTGTAACGGTGTGAATAGGAAATGGTGTCCCTTGCACCTTTTCATAGAAAATGTTTTACACCTCTTTACTTCTCCCATTTTGTTGACTCTAAATAGTAAGGAATTATCTCATATTTTACAATATTTTGACATACAAATTTTTGAAATTCTCCCCTCTCCAATGCATTGTTTTACAAAATCAAAAGTTAGAGTCATGTGATTTGCTCCGTTCCTTAGGGTTCACTGATAACTCTGTTGTTTGAAGTACCTGTTAGCTTAGATTAGCTTGAAGTTTTGTCTGATGACTAAGGAACAGATCCAAGGACATGTTCCTTTGAATCACTGCAACTGAATAGATAATTCATGCAAAATTATTTAAGCTGAAATATTCTTTATTATCCTAAGTCCAATGTTTATCTTGATAATTATGCAGGACTACACGAGATATGAAAAGATTGCATACGAGTAGATAAGGTCTAAAAGACTTCGGGTAACCTAGGGAAAAGTTCAATTAGGACTCAAACTCTTGGAAGCTTTGGAGTTCTAATTGCTCAAGACTTCTTGGATTATGAAGCTATAAAAACAGGAGCATTTCAGCTATTGAAATGTGCACAAATACAGAGAGAATCGAGCCATAGCATTGAAAGAGTCTTTATCTTATTTGTGTAATCAGTAAGCTACAGGGAACTAAGTAAGAACATGTTCCTTAGATTGAGTCTTGTCAAAGTTCAGTCTTAGTTCAACTGTAGTAGGTACTATCGAGTTGTATCATCTTAATTCAAGTCGTGGACTTGAAGAAACTTCACTGATCGTGAAAGGGGTCACTAGAGGATTAGAGTTAGTCCTAGGTTAGTAAGAAGGTAGTCTTGTAACCAAGTGAGTCTTTTACATAGTGAAGTTAAAATCCTACTTGGAAGTGTAGGTCGTGGTTTTTTGATCCCTAGTTAATAGGGTTTTTCTACGCTAATATCGAGTGTTCATTTACTTACATTTTTAATTTCGCATATATTAAAGTAAAGGAACACATTGAAGAAACTGGTCCTTAAAACAGTAAGTGGTGTGTCTTGGGAAATATCAATTGATATCAGAGCGGGTTATTCTTGAAAAGGCTAACACCTAGGATTGGAATGAGTACATCACAAGAGAATGGTGAGGATCAGTCTACTGTTAGGGCACCTTTGTTCAATAGAAAATACTACTCATGGTGGAAGGAAAGGATGAGAGATCATCTTCAAGCCGATGACTATTAGCTGTGGGACATAGTTACTGAAGGTCCCATGATTCCAATGAAGAAAGATGCTGATGGAAATGATGTTCCCAAAACCAGAAGGGAATGCAATGCTGAAGACTTAAGGCAATGGGAAAAGAATGCCAAAGCAAGGAAGTGGCTTGTCTGTGGACTTAGTCCTGATGAGTCCACTAGAATTAGAGGGTATACCACTGCAAAGGAGATTTGGGATACTCTACAGGTTGCTCATGAAGGGACAAGTCAGGTTAAGAGATCTAGAGGTACACTTCTTTTTGCTGAATATGAAAGTTTTAAAATGAAAGAAGGAGAATCAATTTCTGAAATGTACACTAGGTTTAATGTTATTTCATCTGAACTTATCTCTTTGGGAAGGGTTTTAACTGTTGAAGATAGAGTTGAAAAAATCCTAACTAGAGTTCTTCCAGATTCTTGGGAGATTAAGGCTTGTTCCATATGAGAAAGCAAGGATCTTACCACTTTTATCATTAGATGAGCTTATAGGTAATTTGAAAACTTATGAACTAAAGAAAAAGGTTAAGAACATAGGTGAACCAGTTAAAACTGAACCTAACCTGGCCTTAACTGCTGCTGATAAGCCTGTTGACGATAAAAAACTGGTCCTTATAGCTAAAAGTATCCAAAGATACTTAAATAAGAAAAAGGGGGTTAGTGGACAGTGTAGGTCTTCTAACATGAAATAGGCTGAGAATGCTTCAAGTGTGGAAGCATGGAGAACTACATCAACAAATGTCCAGTTATGGAAGGAGAATGGAGAAAAAGATATGTTGAGGAAAGAAGAAAGGCTAGGGAACTAGTCCGAAAGAAAAATGGAAATCCCAAAGCAATGGTTGGCTGGCAAGATAGTGAAGATGAACAATCTGATGATGATCTTGCTCTAATGGCTCTTGAAGACTCAGATAATAAAGAAGATGCTGAGGTATTTGTTTCTAAATATAAAGAAGATGTGAAAAGCATGCCTAGAGAGAGATTAGTTAAGGTATTTCATACTGTGCTGAATGAGTTTAAATCTCTAAGGGATGGTAAAGATCAACTGCATAATAAAATTGAAAGTTTAGGAACAGAATATAAAACGGCAGTAATAAAAAATGACTCTCTGAAAAGGAAAATTAGCATGCTAGAGAAACATGTCCTTACACTTGAATAAACTGTCAAGGAACTGGAAAATGAAAAATTAAAAGTTAAAACAGTTGAAAATGGTAAGGGTATTGCTAATTCTCATCAGATCATTGCTGAAGAGAAACTGAAAGTCATAGTTGATGAACTGTGCAAGAAAGATGAAAAGATAAGATCTTTGGAAGAGGACTTAGTTAAGACAAAAATGGAGTTAGGAAAAACTGTAAAATGGAACAAGTCCTTTGAAGCACTAGAATGGTTACAGGAAAATCATAGTAGTAACAGGAAGGGTATTGGATTCATGAAATCTCAGTCTTCAACCAGATGGGATCCAAAGAGTAAGTATCTAACACTTCCTAAAAATTGGTTATGCACTCATTGTGGGAACACTGACCACTTAAAAGGAAATTACCAATCTGATTCATCCTTTTTCTCAAGGAAAAGAACCCAAATTAGTTTGGGTTCTTAAAATTAACCCCTAGTTTTCTTTTGCAGGCTAGAGTGAAGGAGAGGAACCATAAATGGTACATGGACAGTGGTTGCTCAAGGCATATGACAGGACATAAGGAACTGTTCCTTTCACTCTCAGCCTTTCAAGGGGAAGTGTTTCCTTCGGTAATGGTAAGAAAGGGGAAATTATTAGGATTGGAAAGGTAGGTAGGTCTGATTCACACAGTATAGACAATGTATTTCTAGTAGATTGGTTGAAGCATTGCTTATTGAGTATATCTCAATTGTGTGACAAAAGTAATAATGTTAATTTCTCATCTACTGGGTGCACTGTGACTAACCAAACTTCTGGAGAGATTATTTTGTAGGGAAATAGACATGGAAATATCTACAAGGTAGATCTACTGACACTATCTGATTGAAGCATGAGTTGTCTAAGTGTGGTGCAAAATGATCCCCTCCTATGGCACAAAAGACATGGCCATCCCAGTCTTTCACAATTGAACAAGCTTGTTTCCAAGGATTTGGTGATAGGTCTTCCTAACATCAAATTCAAGGATGAAAAGGTATGTGAAGCTTGTGCCAAGGGGAAGCAGGTAAAATCCTCCTTCAAACCAAAGAAACAGGTTAGTACTACCAAACCTTTGGAACTGGTCCATATGGATCTTTGTGGACCAATGAGAACTATGAGCTGTGGAGGTAAGAAGTATGTTATGGTATTAGTTGATTTATATGGACTATATTTCTTGCATCTAAGGAAGAAGCTTTTAATGCATTTTCAATTTTTGCTAAGAAAGTTCAAAGGACTCTAGATAGTCACATTATTTCCATTAGATCAGATCATGCAACTGAATTTGAAAATCATATGTTTTTCAATTTTTGTAATGAAAATGGCATTAATCATAACTTCTCCTCACCTAGACTCCACAACAAAATGGTGTAGTTGAAAGGAAAAATAGGACCCTAGAGGAAATGGCTAGGACTATGCTAATATCAGATAATCTCCACAAAGCTTTTGGGCTGAGGCCATTAACACTGCATGCTATATAATCAATAGATGTATGACAATGTCACTGATAGAAAAGACACCATATGAGTTGCTTAAAAGAAGAAAACCAAATATTTCTCATCTTAGAGCTTTTAGTTGCAAATGTTTCATACATAACAATGGAAAGGATGCCTTAGGAAAATTTGATCCTAGGAGTGATGAAGGAATCTTTGTTGGTTATTCTTCAAATAGTAAATCTTATAGAGTCTTTAACAAGAAAACATTGAAAATTGAAGAAAGCATGCATGTTAAATTTGATAAAACTGACAATTTGACTCAAGAACAGGTACGAGAAGATGAAGAGATTGGTATGCTGAAACATGGTGAAATTGATCCACAAATGCAGACATTGGATGGGGATACTCTGAGAAGTGAACTGCAAGGAACTGTTCCTCAGGACAGAATTGAGAAGAGTAGCACAAAAACAAGGGGAACAAATGATGAATCCACCCCACAAACTGGCAGTGCTACTCCTTCAGGAACTGTTCCTCTGCAAGGGACTTCTGAAAATAGTTTGATACTCAAGCCTTACAAGTATCAAGGTTCACATCCTGTGGATCAGATTACCTCAGACAAGGCTGCCGGAATTCAAACTAGATCAGCAGTTAAAAATCACAATTTGTGTGTCTTTAGTGCCTTCTTATCTCTTGTTGAACCCAAAAATATGAAAGAGGCACGGAAGTATACAGACTGGATCAATGCTATGCAGGAGGGGTTGAATCAATTCCAAAGTCAAGTTTGGTATCTGGAACCCAAGCCAAGGAACAGGTCCATTATAGGAACAAAATGGGTTTTAAGGATAAAACTTGATGAGGATGGCATGGTAACCAGAAATAAGGCTAGATTAGTTGTTTAGGGATATAGTCAAGAGGAGGGCATTGACTATGATGAGACTTTTGCTCCAGTTGCAAGATTGGAAGCAATAAGACTTCTTATAGCCTTTGCTACATTCATGGAATTTACTCTACATCAAATGGATGTTAAGAGTGCTTTTCTGAATGGTTACTTAAAGGAAGAAGTTTATGTCAAGCAACCTCCAGGTTTTGAGAATGAATAGTTCCCTGAACATGTGTACAAGTTAGATAAGGCCTTGTATGGACTCAAGCAGGCACCAAGAGCATGGTATGAACGTCTATCAAAATTTTTATTCCAGCATGGGTATAAAAGAGGTAAAATTGATAGCACACTATTTTTGAAAGAAAAGGGTAAGCATCTCTTAATTGTTCAAATTTATGTAGATAATATAATCTTTTGTGCTACTTGTGAAAATTTAAGTAAGGAATTTGCTATTTTGATGGGGAGTGAGTTTGAGATGAGCATGATGGGTGAACTTAATTTCTTTTTAGGTTTACAAATTAAGCAAACCTCAAATGGAACTATGATCCATCAACTAAAATATGTTAAGGAATTACGTAAAAGGTTTGATATGGACAATGCTAAAGAAATTGATATACCTACTGCAATTGCCACAAAACTTGATATTGATGAACATGGAATATCAGTTGATCAAAAATTGTATAGGGGTATGATTGGTTCTCTACTTAACTGCTAGTAGACCTGATATTGTGTTTAGTGTTGGTTGTGTGCTAGGTTTCAATCTGATCCTAAGGAATCTCATTTGAAAGCTGTTAAAAGAATATTGAGATATTTGAAAAGAACAGGTTCCTTGGGACTACGGTATCAAAAAGGTGGCAATTTTAATCTTGTTGGATATACTGATGCTGACTATGCAAGTTTTCTTGTTGATAGAAAGGGTACCTCAGGTATGGCACACTTTCTTGGTGAGTGTTTGGTTTCATGGGGAACCAAGAAACAAAATTTAGTGGCACTTTCCACTGCTGAGGCTGAATATATGGCAGCTGCCTCATGTTGTTCCCAATTGTTATGGATTAAACAGAAATTACAAGATTTTGGTGTTGATGTAGGAACTGTTCCTATCTATTGTGGTAACACTAGTGCTATAAACATGACAAAAAATTCAGTGCATCACAAAAGCACCAAACACATTGATATAAGACACCATTTCTTGAGAGACTATTATGAAAATGAGTTGATCACTATAGCATTTTGTCCTACTGAAAAGCAGATTGCTGACATCTTTACAAAAGATTTAGGAAGAGATCATTTTGAAAGAAATAGGTTGGAATTAGGGATGATTAAATTCACCTAAATTCACCAATACTTTACTTCAAAATTGGCTAGAAAATTGTACTTAAAATGAATTTTATCAAAGTCAATTTGAAATATTCAGTCCAACCTCATACTTAATTGTATACTCTTGTGCCATGATTTCTTTTTAAAGTTGCTAAAATTTAATGATATTACCCTTATGTTCTTAGAATTTAAGATTGAGCAAATTGATTAAATTGGGAAGGACACTGTTTTTGGTGATAAAATCAGGTACGTACTCTTTATTATTCATGTATATTAGAAGTTTGAGGCGATAGGTAACTTGAAATTAGGATAAATCCCACTAGGAATCCTAATCATATGCGGTATGTATAAGAGTCCTATCGGAGGAACCAGTTCCCAATCAAATTAGGTAACTTAAATCATAACGACTCTTTTTTCGGGAGACTCCCAAGAGTCCTTTAACGGCTGAAATTCATTCAATGAGGTCATAGTATTCGTTTTGCACTAAATCTCCACTACCTATCTCACTCTATATATACACTTCTACCTTCTCATTATTCTTCCACTTTGATCACAATTGAATTCTCAAAAATTTCAGAAAAAGTAGTGAAATATCTCTTGAAACGTATTCTTACAATGTCTCTCTCGCCTGAAAAATTCCTCATCCCTTCCCACTTCTGATCAACCACAAATCCCCAACCCTTCGTCACCCATGGACACCACAATACCAAACCCTGAAGTTCCTGAGCCAAAATTTCAGGGGGAAGGACCAGTTCCCACTGCTGAGTGGATTTCAGAACAAGTTGAGGACTTGTCCAGGGCTATGATTATCTACCAGAATCAGGTAAACTATGCCTCTCCTTTAAATGTAGTAGAGGATGAAGGGGACAATGTAGAAGGGTCTGGAACTGTTCCTGAGGGGGAAGGTGAAACTGTGAAACGTTTGGAGGCTCCCATGCATGGGTCACCAGGGTTTCCAGAGGTTGCTTTTAGAGCACCCATGGAGGATGTGATAGTTGTGGATGATGCTATGAGTGATAGTGATAGGCCAATTATTGATCTAATTAACATAAGAAGTTTGAAAAGAAAACTTGCTAGGAAGAGACCAATTGATGATAAGATGTCTGCTGAGATTGCTGCAAAATTGAAAAAGATTAGTGACAGTTATAAGCCAGGGATTAAGAAAAAGGGTGAAAGTTCTTCTACGGCAAAAGGATCTGTTCCATCTGTCTCTACCCCTGCTAGTGGGGTTAGAAGAACAAGAAGTGCAGTCAAGGTTGCAGATGAGAACCTGGCTGCTGCTATGGAAAGAAGCAGAAAAGGAAAGGGAAAACAGGTTGTTGATCCTTTTGATGAAGAAGCCACTGAATTTATAGAAAAGGAGAGAGAGATTGTGGATGATGAAGATGATGAGATGGGGGATGCTGAGGAAGTTGTTCCTCAGTCTAAGAAGAGAAAAGTTGTACAAGGGCGTGTGACAAGGAGTTCTGTGAAAGCTGCTGCTGGAAAATCTTCCAAGAGGACCAAGTCCTCAAAAAGAACTTTGGTTGATGAAAGTTCTGATTCTAGTTCTGATGAGTCTGCTGTTGGTGAGGACAGTGAGAGTGAGAATGAGGGAGATGAGGTTCAACACTGTGTACATGATGATATAATGTCTAGGAAAGTTCGGAAAAGAAGGGTACTCTCTGATGTTGAGGAATAGGGTATGATGTGGTTGTTGTAAAAGTTGCAGGTTCAAGGCTGGAGGGACATGGTCCTTCAGATCAAAGGCAAGTGTGCAAAAGTGATGGTTCAGGAATTGTACAAGAATTGTTCCATAAAAAGGGACAGGATTACTACCTCTGTCCATGACCAAGAAATTACTTTTGATACTAAGGAATTGGGTGACATGTTGGGTATTCCATCTGTAGGGTATGAAAGCTACATAAAAAAGGTGTGGCCTGATTTGAAAAATTTGCCTACTGGGTTGGAAATCACTAGGAAGTTTGCTGAAAATGATGAGGAGGAACAGCCTAGGGCTGTGCAGAAAAGTGAAATGCACCCTCAACACCAGGTGTTGTTTGAATTTGTGAACAAGATTATGCTACCAAGGCAGGATAAGAAAGGGATTGCCAGTTTTATGGACCTGGTCCTTATGGAACTGTTGGACAGTGATAAGCAGATTAATTGGCCAAGGTTCATGATACATCTGATTAAGAGGGTTGTTACTGGGAAGAAAAAACACTCATTGCCCTTTTGTTTTATCCTGACTGATCTGTTTGCTAAATTGGGAATGCCTTTGGAAGGGGTAGTCAATGCTACAAAGAAGGAGAAATTTGGTTGTGCTACCCTGATCAGCTGTGATATGCCTGTTCAAGCTGATCCTCCACTGGTTGGTGTTGGCAAACAGCCTTTGAACAACAAGGTGAGGGCATTGAGGCAACAAGTTGCCATACAAGCTACTGAGATAGCAAAGTTGGAGGAGGAGAGGAACTACTGGAAGGCAGAGGCTACTAAAGCAAAGGAGACAAATGAGGGAATGCTCAAACAAATGTTTGAGTTGCTGCAGGACAAGTCTCAGGGACCTGGTCCTTCCACATCCGGAACACCTTAACCATAAGCCATCTTTTGTCCAGTGGGATTTAGACTAGTTCTAGTACCTTAGCCTTTTTCTTTTCTAGTTTTTGAATAATTTAGTAGTACTTGCTTGTATCCCCTGGTTTAAATTTTTGTTAATGATGACTTATCTTCGATGGCTAATATCATTGTCTTGCAGTTGTTTTAGTTTGAATTATGCTTGCATTTTGAGTTGCTTTAATGGCCATGAGCTGATTATTCTAACACTTGATATATTCTAACTTATGCAACCTTTTCAATGAGGCCAAAAGGGAGAAGAGTATGTTCTGATTTTGCATGAAATTTATAACCTAGTTGAAAATCTGATTCTTAATGATGAAATAAATTTCTACTTATGTTGCTTTTGAGTTCCAAGTTATACTTAAGGACATTAAGGACATGCAGCTACGCCTATGACTTTGTCATCATCAAAAAGGGGGAAGCCCTTTAGCTTGGATAAGCTTGAAGTTTTGACTGATGACTAAGGAACAGATCCAAGGACATGTTCCTTTGAATCACTGCAGCTGAATAGATAATTCATGCAAAATCATTTAAGCTGAAATATTATTTATTATCCTAAGTCTAATGTTTATCTTGATAATTATGCAGGACTACACGAGATATGAAAAGATTGCATACGAGTGGGTAAGGCCTAAAAGACTTCGGGTAACCTAGGGAAGAGTTCAATTAGGACACAAACTCTTGGAAGCTTTGGAGTTCTAATTGCTCAAGACTTCTTGGATTCTGAAGCTATAAAAACAGAAGCATTTCAGCTATTGAAGTGTGCACAAATACAGAGAGAATCGAGCCATAGGATTGAAAGAGTCTTTATCTTATTCGTGTAATTAGTAAACTACAGAACTTGTTCCTTAGATTAAGTCTTGTCAAAGTTTAGTCTTAGTTCAACTGTAGTAGGTATTATAGAGTTGTATCATCTTAATTCAAGTTGTGGACTTGAAGAAACTTCACTGATCGTGAAAGGGGTCACTAGAGGATTAGAGTTAGTCCTAGGTTAGTAAGAAGGTAGTCTTGTAACCAAGTGAGTCTTTTACATAGTGAAGTTAAAATCCTACGATCCCTAGTTAACGGGGTTTTTCCACGCTAACATCGAGTGTTCATTTACTTACAGTTTTAATTCTGCATATATTAAAGCAAAGGAACACATTGAAGAAACTGGTCCTTAAAAGAGTAAGTGGTGTGTCTTGGGAAATATCAGTGCCGCTAGTGCAAAGTTGAACGATTACGTTCTATCCTGGGAGGAATTAATCCGTGAAACTTGGGCAACAGTGAGGGGAATAGATTCCTTAAGGAGACACAAGCAACTTGTGGGCTCAGAATCATTTTGGTTAATCTAACGTTTTGTTTTGATTTTGCTTTTGTTTGTCTTTTTCGAATATAGGGAATAAAACATCTCACTCTCCCCAAACCCTATTTGTGAGATATCATTGGATATGTTGTAATTAAAACGTAAAAGCTACAATTGCTAGCTTGCTTATACCCATCCAAGAAGATAGCAAACCATTTAGATGTTAATGTGACGTAGGATGTTAAGTTGGGGCTTTAATAAATATCGATTGCAAAGTTTATCATTGAGGGCTTAATTCAGACTATGTCAATGCTCACTGGCTTTTGTTAGTAATTAATTAAGTAGTGGAAATGGTAGTTTAGTTAGTAGATATCATCAAATATAATATTTTAATGGTTCATATCTTTAATGGGTAGTAAACTTCAAACTGTAGTTGTAAGTTAGCGCGCATTAGCATTTGGGGACTTTGTTTTCAAGACAGACAAAAAAGGCTCCCCTCAAACAAAGAAATATAGAACTTTATTAGGAATTTATTAGTTGTAAGAAAATGCATTCAAAGTAATATATTGTATACCATATAAGTTCACACTACAATCTCTCAAGGATAATGCGAGTCGTTCGAAGAAAATAAGAGAAGAAGCTAGAAGAACGAGATAAAGAGACATATTACATGTGGAAGCGTAAGCATTATTATTTTTTTTTTTGGAAGCTTTAACAAGTCTAAAACAATTAATCTGGATTCATGTAATGACATAGTGGTGATGTGAACTCCTTGTGTACACTCAACTGTATTATAGCTAGCTAGCCCTCGATCAATGTTAATATATACCGCAAAGTTAAAATTACAGTAGCTTTTTTCTTCATTGTGTTCACTTATATAGTCACGTATTCTTTGACACAATAATGAAATGAGCAGTAGTGATCAGTTTGTTCTTGTGTTATAGTTTGGTTGGGTTGAATTTTCTATACTAGTCCATCTAGCCTTTCTAGCCTTAGTAGAGGAAAGCGCCTAAGCAAGAGAACTTCGAAGGCGTTTAATTTGTCTAAAGAATCAGACTATATCGATATGAAATATCTAGCTAGGTAGTACTACTTGCGTAAACGTTTAAAGCCATAACTTTCATAGATTAAATTGAATGGTAACCTATGTATCGAATAATTTGTTAATTATAGAAACAGAGCTAGGGAGACTAGAACCGAAAAGAAAATTCAACAACACACCAGATCTTACACATATAACTAGCTGGATTGCCCGAACAATACTAGTACAAATTTTTCCCAGTAAAAGGGAAAAAGATGAACATATCATTTGCATTAATTAAAGAGCAATCACAACAGAATAATAAACAACAAGAAATAGGAAACACTGGAAAATAAACGACAAGAAATAGTAAACATTGAAACATAAACGACACGAAATAGGAAATACTGAAAAACAAAAACATAAGAAAAACAACGACAGAACAACAAAACCATCTCATTCTTAAATCAAAGTCTTTAGGGGGCATTATCATCATTCTCCTCCTCAGCATCGTTGCCCTTGGCAGCTTCTTGCGGTCCTGAGCTTGTACCACTTTCAACCCCTAAACCAAATCTTGGTTCGTAGCCATAGCCTCAAGAGACGGTTGAACATCTTCATTTTTCTCATTATCTTCATTGAGTTGTTTCTCTTTAGTGAGTTGTTTCTTTCTTTCAGCAACTTTAGCCTTCTTAATATCAAATAACTTTTTTAAACCTTTAATTTGCCTCGCATCAAGTTCATTGATGTTTTTTCCCTCGACAAGTTGGTTGAAGAGGAGTTCCATTTCAATCTCCTCAGTCTTTTTCATAAAATTTTCTGCCCGATCTTTCAATTTTTCAAGAAGGTAGTTTTCATGTTTAACCAGCTTCTTCATCTTTTGAACCTCATCGGTATTTCTGAATGTCCTAGCTATCTCCTCGGCTACAGCTTGAGATGGCCACACAATGGGAGTATTTTCCCCATTTTTGAAAATAACGATGGCCACTTTAACATCACACAGAGTGGAAATCTCTTGTGCTTTCTTATACAAACTTTGTATTTTTCTAGCAAAGAGGGCTCTCTCACTTACAATATCCATAACTCACACAAAGAGGAGGAGGAGGAGGAGGAGAAGAAAAAGAAGAAGAAGAAGCAATACTTTCTTTGATATCTAGAACTGAATCTATGACTGAGTATCTACCTATGAAGAATAGTAGTGACTTATATAGATGCCTGACAGCATTGTTATTACCACATCATTACGTCAATTCAAGCTAATTAGGAAAATTTTGACCGATTTGGCAAAAAACTTAATGGAAAATTTTGTTTTGTAAGTGAGTTCCTTTCTTTCTTAAAATGCTTGAACTATTAAAAGTTTTACCTAAATTCTAGATATCAGCTTCCATTGAGCAGATGTTGGGTGTTTGTATAAGTTGTGACACTCTATACGTCTCTGCTTTATTTTGGGTAACGTTTAGTTGGCGTATTAAAATTTCGTGCTGTTATTGATATCTCATGTTTTATGAAAGTATGAACACGAGAGTTTAAATGTGGTTACTCTAATTTCTTTAATATATGTCTTAATTAATATTAAATTGGTTATGATATTACCATTTTTGACTCTATGTAATTTCACTAGGTCAATAAGATATGGTCTTAAAATCTTACCATTCATGACACATAATTATGAATTTCCTATAATTTTGTCTAATTCTCCTCTATGAACTTTTGAAAATAAATCTTGCATGCACACCGATAGTAGTTGCTCCACGCACAATCCTACACCTATAAAGGTGAGGGGTGATCGTCAAAGATAGTATCCGAATGAGAGTCAGGATCGATTTCCTCAGGGAGCTAGCTCGTATTCTATTAGTCTTAGACTGAATGATGTCGGGTTCTACGAGTTGTTCGTGAATTCCTAAGTATAAAGTTGAGTTGATTAAAACTAAGCTACTACTAACAAATATGTGACAATAACATAAAACAACTTTGCACTTTAGACACTTGTAAAATATGGAAAGAGAGCTAGGGGTTTACCTGTTCAAACAAGATTTCATTAGCCTGACACTTACTTTAACCTCACAAATCATATGGGTAACATTGAATGGTCGGACCACATATTTAACCCTCAAAACCCGTTAGGGATAGAGAGGATCTACCTTGTTAAGCCGGTTGGGGTCAATATCAAAGTGCATAAAATCCTAGTCCAAAGACCCGAGTGGGAATAAATTTTTTAGGTCTTTCCCTTTAGATGGGGTAGGCTCGTGAGCCAATATAACCCAAATACTCGCTAATTTCCATAAACCCACACCTTCAACCCCGTTAGGGTGATGAAAACAAAGCGGGATTTGATTCAACTATGGCCGTGCCTTAAACCCTAGTCATGAAAAGTATAATAGAAACTAGATACGTTAACCCATAGATTTTATAAGATTAAAAGCAAGTATTAAGCTAAAATAATAAAGTCATCATCGATAAACCCCTAGTATGAGTAGCTATACTCATACTAGGGTTCAACACATTCATGGTAAGGAAAGATATAGCAAGAATCATGGAATGAGATGCAATAGAAATGGAAATCCTTACAAAGTTTGATGTTTAAACCCTTGCTCTCCTTTCAAGAATATTCAAAAGTGTAAAAAGATGCTATTCTAAGCTGAATAGTGGATATTTTTCTCGGAGGCATAATGGCCTATTTATAGGCATGAGTTTTAAAGCTTAAGCTATATTTACAAAATTTCCATTTTCGCTTTATTTTCTTCAAGCTGTCGGTCATTCGGCGGTCCGCCCTTTGCATTTTGCGGCCGCCGAAGATAACTGCTAACTTCTCTTATCTTTTATCCTTTTCAGGTTCGGCAGAATTGCACTTTAAGCGGTGGAATTCTTCGCTTTCACTGCAGATTTTTCGAGCTCACTGTGAGTGCCGGCGGGGTCGCCGTTACTTCTGAAGAACAGCCGACTACTTTCATCCTATGATTCGGCGGTCCGCCGTTTGGTTCTGTGGAATTCCTTGAGTTCTTGATCACTCTCTTCTTCTCAGACAGGTGGCCTCATCATTTAGCCGATGATTCGGCGAGACACCGAACTCCTTTAATGCCTTGTCTCTATGTTCTTCAACTTGTAGGCAATTTTCGTTTGTTTTTTTTCTTTCTTCTTTTCTTTTGGCTTTGTAACATGAATAACATTAAATTCCTGAAACATGCAGATTAACATAAGATCTACACAAATAATAGAGCTAAAGGACATAAAAACTAGCCTAAAAGAGTTGCACTTAAGCGCAAAATACCAACATATCAGTAGTGAACATATTAAAGCAGGTCACCAAAATTTGATCACGCCCAGCTACGTCCGATAAAAGGGACTAAGCGGTCGCAGAAAAATAGCTCGGTACTTAAAGTCTCGAGGTCGAATCCCACAGAGAATACTTGAAATCTAGTTGCTAATCTAACTAACATATCTAATCAATTAACTTTGAAAGTTTATATTTATATGATGGTTTCAATGTAACAACTAACTAACAATAAAGTAAATAGAAAGTAGTAAGAAATAGATTAATTCAGGGGTTTAGAAGCCTAATATTGATCTACCCAACTCCTACTCATGTGTTAGAACAATGCATTAATAGATTCAATTTGCTTCTTCCTATTGAACACTTACTCCAAATTCACAACTATTCACTCCCGTGTAATAATTGTAACTTTTACTAACCAATTTCTCAATTAATTAATGAAGATATGTAGGACTATAAGTATTGTTCACAATCGGGTTCAATGATCACAAATTACCTTTTTGACTACATAAGTAATGCCTTTATTTTAGGTTGAAATATTGCTAAGCGATTAACCCTAACTCATGAATCTATCCCTAGATGCACAAGATTAAAGGGCACAATCAATTGGGAGCCCTACTAATCAATAGTATACAAATCATAAACACTTAAGATAGGAAGAATTAACAAGTTTCATTCATCAAAGTAAATATTCGTCATACATAAGTATTGGAGTGGTTCAATCAACCCTAGAATGGGTAACTTAGCCACTCATGTTCATAATAATTATGTCAAAGTAATTCATGAATGAATAAATTACTAGAAGAAAGGAAGAATTTAAGAAAAACTCTTGTGTTCTTGAAGTCTCCAAAGCTCTAGCCTCCTTTTGCTCTTTCCTAGGTCAAAAGTTGTGTTTTGGGACGTATTTTAGGGCTTTCATAATGTCCCCACAGACCCACACAAGTCGGGAATCCAAAATAAAGTCGAAATGAGAATGTCAGGATTTTAAGCCCACGGTGCCGCGCAGCGTGGTGCAGTAGGCCAATTTCTGCAGGATTTCGAATTTCCATATTCTCTGAATCTCTCCCTTGTTGCGTCCTGCAGCGCAACGCCCAGTGCGGCGCAACAAGCTTAATTTGTTGCTTCTCCAATTTTTTTATTATTTTTCCTCCACGCCTTGGTTTGCTCCACCCTCGAGCTTCTACTCAGACTTCAAAACCCTTGTTTTCACTAACTTTGCTCCACAAACGCCTCATATCATCAATATAATTCCTACAACATGAAACACACCAAATGAGAGAAGTTAAGCTCAAAGTGACATCAAATAAGGCAAGTAGAAGCATGAATACGAGACGAAAATAAAAGAAATATAGTAATATCTAGCCTCGTATCAGTTACATACTTTTGTAACGAGGCATATATAAATATATATGGAGTATAGTATTTCCCATTCAACCCCAGAATCATATACTGCAATGCTTGTCATTTAGAAACTGTGAGTAGCTGAAATTTTACGAGGAAATGATATTCTATGTCCACTTACAATTTGAGTAGACTAAAGTGACCCTACAAGAATTTCGTATGTTTTTTTTTACTCATTTTCTACGTTAGTATTTTACCGATATAGCTAAAATACAATTGTAAATGATTAACAGATCAACTCTTCTTAAATGGACACAATTGACAAATTCGTAGAATGTGTTATTATGATATTATTTTTATGTAAAGGCTGCATTTTATTCAAAGCTAAATGAAGTACATCCGGAGATGTATCGAGCCAAAACTTCCATGACCAAAATATATACCAGCGAAAAAGAAAATTGAAAGAGTCAAGCCCCAAAGGTCTTGGAGATAATGCACCATACGAACTGCTATTTCTTGATGATCTTTGATTATACTTAGGCAGAGCACACTTCATGATCTTCTTTTCATTTAAAAACTTCCCTGTTACTCCTCTTACTTAGAGGACAGTCATACAGGGTCAAAGTTGGTCTGGTCCTGAATGATAAATTGCATTCTCTCCATTCTCATCGGACCTTAAATTCCTCTAGTGAGTTTCGATTCTTGAGTGAACATCCTACTTTCTGAAAGAGTAGCCGTATATTTTTGCAAAGTAACGGCTACCTCAATCCCTTCCCTATAACTGTTTTTCACTTCAATATTAAATTGCTAAAATTTTCTTGTGTACATTGTCAATTGCTCCTTGTAGCCTCCATAGTACCCTTGGTCTCCCTTGAATCACGTGAACAACTAATTAACTGTGAATCCAGTTCTAAAGTTAGGTTTGTTAGTTGATTATCACAGTACCAAATAATTCCAAACAAGGCTGCTTGGACCTCACTGAACTTATTAGTGAAAAAATGAATAGGTTTGGCAAAGGCCATGACCATGCACGTTTCCGTTCTATTGCTAACCATTTCACATACACCATTATGCTGGTCAGCTTAGTCTTGTAAATTTTCAGAAACTACACAAATCTTTGTCCACCTCCGGTCACTTTCCATTCTACTGAACTTGCTTTAAATAGCCTCTTATTTGGAAGGTCATCTGATGATACATTCTGGAGATTGAAATGGACTGCTGACTATAAGTACATCTGCAAATATAGTTGGATTCTCTTGTTGTTGAAAGAATATTGACGAGCTTTGTGGTGTATAAAATGAAAGCTCATGATAGTCAAAGTTGTATTATATCCCACAAGGATTAAGATAATATTCTGCTATTTAGCACTGCTTAATTACTACTTGAGAGATCCGTTAATTTGAGGAAAAATGATTGCAACAATTAATAATGACTAAAAGAATGAATAACGAATAGTTTAGAGAGATAAATAAATTGAGCCACGAATCCACCTATGGAATAACTAGCGATTTTGGTTACTTTTCACAAACCCTCGTTAATGTATGAATGCTTCTCACAAATACATTCAATCCATCTAATCCTTTCTAATAAATATACTCCTTTCGTTTATATAATTAAAAAAAGAACAAGATGCATAAGGATGTGAGGTAGTATCAAATGATTTCCTATAGATAGAAAAATGTAGACTTTATGGGTTGTGGGGCCGGTTTTCAATGGATCATTATAGAATTCCCGTTTCCTGCAGAGATTAATTCCTTAGAAATTTCTCTCGTAAGTATTTCAAGACACTGAATAAAAATGGATTGAGATAGAAGAGGTAGTAATAAAAGACATGATCAACTTTATTATGTTGCTAGGAAATTTGAAGTAATTCAGATCTATAAATATAAGACGGTCCAGTCAAAGGCTTTCTCAAGATCAATCTTAAAGATCATGTTAGCGGTTGAATCTTTTTGGTTTGAAAAGACTTGATAACCTCTTGAATAATGATGACATTATCACAAGTCCTTTTGTTTTTAAGAAAACTGCTCTGGCAAGGACGAATAATGGTATTGAGGTATGGTTTTAATACGATTAGCAATAATTTTACTCACAGTTTTATAAATGAGACTGCATAAGCTAATTGGTCTGAAATTTCTTTAAATTATTGGAATTATCAAATTTTGGTATAAGAGATAGGTAGGTTTCATTTAAAGTACAGGCATGGAGCAAGTGTTAAAATTATATGAGATTGTCTTAAAAAGGATGGTCCTATATTGGGCCAGTATTTCTAGAAGAAAAAAGTGTGCAGACCATCTAGACCTTGGGATTAAAAAGGTTTGAAAGATTTTAGGAAACTAAAAATTTTCCAATTTGTAACATGAGATCTAAATTGGAGATGTCTTGGGACATTAAAGATTTGTCACATGATTCACCTGTGTATATGATAAAAAAAAAATATGGCCTGTGGTGAATAATTTTACGAAGTAGTTTGTCATATGTTTTTCAATATTAGATCGGTTAAGGATAACAATGCCCTCTTCATCCTTAATTATAGCAATGTGGTGACTACACTCAAGTTTACACTTCTATGAGTGAGAGGCGATCGATGATCGACGAAATATAATAATCCAACTACGGGATTGTATCCACAGAAAGCTAGCGTGTGATCCAGATTAATTTGAATGACAATCTAATCTTAAAGAATTGTTTGAGTATTCCTAAATAAAATGGGTATTATCATATTTTCAACTAAACTAGCAAATAACATCAACAATATGGAAAGGATTCTAAACTATTGATTAAAGCTAGGGATTTACTCACGCAAACAAGAATCTATTAGCAAAGGTATTAATCTTGTCACATAAGTCTCATGGGTGGAGTGTTAATGGTCGAACATATGCATGTAACACTCTAAAACTATTAGGTATGGAGAGCGTCTACTTCATTAAGTCTGTTACAGTCAATAACAAAGCACATAAAGACCTTACGTTCTAAGATCCGAGTAGAAATAGCCAATTTTAGCTACTTCTTTTAGATGAGGTAGGCTCATGAGCCAATATAACCCAAATCCTTGCTAGTTCTTATAAACCCACAAAGAAAAGTGGGGTTTAGTCTAAGTGTGACCATGCCTTCAACATGAATATGAAATATGGTAAGAACTAGATAAACATTCATCCACAAATTTTATGAGATAAAATCAAACAATCATTGTTAAAGATTCAAGCCATTGTAAATAAATCCTAGGTACTAACATATAATTAAGATGGAATGAGATAGTAATAATCATATGTATTAGATTGAAATAAAGAGGTTTGGATTCTTACAAATTGTGTTAAAGCTCTTGCCTTCTTCTCCAAGTTACAATAAAACTCTATTTCAAAATAAATGCCTTCGAGCCTAATGGTCTATCTATAGTGTTGGTTTTTTCAGCTAAAATAATAATTATAAAAATGATATCTTGCTACTCTTTGGGACTTTTGGCTGATTATGCGCCAGCCGCCTATTGCATTCGGCGGCCGCCTATTCCATTCGGCGGCTGTCGATGGCCTTATGATGACCCGTCTCTGCATTCCACCTTTCAGGATCGGCGTGGGCCGAATAAGCGGCTAAATCAACTTTCTTTAAAGTCTTGACATCTAGAGCATTCTTTAAGCCTTGCTGGAGTAGCCGATATATGGGCGGCCGCCCATTTCAATTCCACCTATTGGATAAACGATCGCTGACCAGGAAGTGCAGCCTGCAACTTCTGAACCTCTTCAGCTTTGGGAACTCACTGCCTCATCTGGATGACTACTCTTCAATTAGCCCTTATAATCGGCAGGAGCCGATCTACTTCTGCGCCTGTATTTTCTCCAATCTCCATTGTGTGGACAAAAATACGCCACCTGCTATTACGGGGATACGAGTCCGGCTGGCGAGATTACACTTATCTTAGAAGTCACAGGGTGCAAAGGATACACGTCTCCTCCTGGAACCAACGACTGTTTAGCCGGCACAACCATAGGACGCAGGGTATATATCCCGCCGCCTAGGGTTTACAGTCTCATAGGTAGGGTTTAGTATATTCCACCGTCTTGAGTTATAGTGACACGACCCAGAATTCGGTTAGGCCGTGCGGGCACCCGACATCCTTCCTTAGACCCGTCGGGCGAACCCTTACCAATTAAATCAGAAAAATAAATATAACAATTCACAAATAAGGACAAGACTTAAAAAAACACACACATACTGATACCTTTAAGCTGTACAAAAGAAATTACAGCTGACTACCCAACATACTAGGTTTAGGGTTATCCAGACTAGACATCTAAGAGTACAAAAGAAGACAAATACCCCCTGAAGGGAGCAAAATACAACTGAAATAACAACCAATAAACTGGTGGCCATCCAAAATAAAAGTTGGCTCACCCTGACAGCTGAAGTCATCTTCGCTCCTTTACAACGTGGCGAACTCAATTCTGGAGCGAACCTGCCGAAACGAAATAGATAGACAAGAAACAAACAACAAACAAGGGTGAGTCAAAAGGACTCAATAAGTGGGGCAGACTAGCCACCTCAAAGAATAGGATAGCTAGCCAGGGAGAAGAAACAGATAAACCAAATTCCTCTTATTTAAATTATAAAAAGCGGAGCCAGATAACAACCGGAAACACGTATGAAACCATAAACTCAACTAGGGATACGAGCCAGAAACATATCAACAAATAAGCAATGCACATTTAAGCAGAACAGTAGTCATGTACCGCAAGTCTACACAATGGTATGAATTGAGATGAAATGAAATGAAATGTGATGCAAAGGGTCACATGCGCCAAATGAATGGAGCGGAATCCTCTTGCTCCTAAGGCAGAATCCTCCTGCCTTCCGTATGATGCAATGGAGCGGAATCCTCCTGCTCCTAGGGCGGAATCCTCCTACCCTCAATATGATGCAATGGAGCGGAATCCTCCTGCTCTTGGGGTGGAATCCTCCTACCCCTCAATATGATGCAATAGAGCGGAATCCTCCTGCTCCTAGGGCGGAATCCTCCTCAATATGATGCAATGGAGCGGAATCCTCCTACTCCTGGGGCGGAATCCTCCTACCCCTCAATATGATGGAATATAATGCATATGAATGCAATATGATGCAATAATAACCCTTCACCGGCGCGGGACTCTCGTCGACAGCCGGGAAGTGTATGTCAACTCACAGCCAAAGTACCATGCTCAGATCCTCAATGCAATACAAATAACAGGACATAACATATAGTATACAATGTAAATCCAAAGGTAAGGCGTGATGAGTATGCCTATCGGCAGCTACACACGTAAGGAACACGTGGTAGAAAATCCACGAGGCCATGTGCTTCCAAAGAAATGGATATAAACACTTACCTCTTCCAAAAGTTAGTACGGCTAATCAACAACCGCTTTATCCTTTGGTTTCCTTGCCAAACGATCCCACTCTATTCAATAAGCAGAAAAATATATCAATTTAGGCTAAAGGCTTCATTCCTCACATCTTAGGGCAATCCGGTTAGGAACCTGATACCCACGCGACCGGACCGTGTGTCCAATGTCCAGCCTTTATGGGGGACTCCAAATCACACATAACATGATCACAATATAAGTATAAGCATGTATGAGGCATAACACATGTGGCAACAATAGATATGGACTCAAAGAAATGAGAAGAAAACTCTGGATAGAATTATAGACACAACCTAGAACTCAAAATTTGTCCAACTCTTTGAATTTCCATAAAATTTTCGGCAGAGTTTCCCCTGAAACTGGCTGATCCGCAAAAATAGAATCAGCACTATACTACATATGGGAATGGATACCCGGATAAACTGATAACATAAACCTGTTAAATGGATAACAAGATGAGACGACTGGATGACATAACAAATCCGCTGATAGAATGTCTGGACAGCACCACTGTCCTGCCTTTCGACCTATTTTTCAGAGTGTAGATTAAAGATATAGACTTCATAGTCTCATGAAAGTTGTAGATATATGTCTTAGGATTCTGGGGATTCTGAAAGCATATTAATATCAATATTTTTCAAATAGTTATGATCAATATACTAACAGTTGTTCAAAGATCAAAATGATTTTCCAGATTTTGATACATTTTGTCTTGCTGATTCGGACATCTTTCACCTTGGATTTTAGTACCAACTTAAGTATATACAATGTTTCCTTGATACCGTACAAGTTTCTCACAAGAAATACTAAGTTTAGAACAAAGAAAAGCTTCAAAAGCTAAAACATACATGCCTTGCCAAAAGAAAGGTTTAGTCTTACATACATTTGTTGCTTCTTGCTTCTAAAACTTGTTTCCCTTGAATTCAACACCTTCTAAAACTTAGACAAGCTATAATTCAGTATTTGGGTACTTTACTTAGCCATGAAGTAATTCTAAAACTCAAGCTATAGACGAAATTGAAGGTAGCATAACGTTACCTTAATCGCGTAGAGCATTTTGACGCAATTTGTCTTCAATTTCGAGTTAAGTTTGACGTCCTTCCTTCAAAATAATAAAAGTGGCTTAAACCTTCAAGAACGCACTGTTTCTATCGTTTATATTCTGGAAATGACAAAAAGAGGACATGTTTTTGCTTTTATACTCGAAACATTTAAGTTCTAGCCCTCTTTTGCGCTTATGTCCCTTCTTCTGGCCTGACTTCTGATGCTCATATCTTTTTATTCATATTTTGTATGAACAAAACGTCAAAAGTTTTGGAAACTACACTCCAAGACCTTAAATATGGTATATAATATGTCCCCAAAAGACCTCATATAATACACAAAATTAATTGCTGAAAAAGCTCGATTACAAGGCAATTCCTTAGTCGGTTTTTCCGAAACTTAAATCCGATTTTCCCAAACTTTATATTCAATTTATAAACATCTTATATGGTAATATTATGACTTTGAACTCACTTAAATCATTCTTAACATGTCATTAGAATGATATACGTCACTTTGGACATACGGGGTGTAACAATCTTCCCCCGTTAGGAACATTCGTCCTCGAATGTTAAATGAAGTACATACTTGTAGTAGTGAAGAGATGTGAAAGGTCAACTTATTTAAATTTCGGTATTTTAGTAGAAGCTAGCCGAACAACCTCGAAATTCACTTTCGAAAAAGCACAAAAGTCACAAATAATCATACGAACCTAACGGCGCTTTCGGATTTTGAATCGGAGCTCGTTCACCAAAACCGAGCTCGAAAATCTCTTTTTAGTATTTATCGACAATAAAAACTGAAACCTTCTTCCGATGCCTACCAAACGAGGTCTGATTTAGCTCAAATTTTTACAGACAGGTCCTAATGGACATTATGAAGTTTTTTAAAATTATCGGCACGCCAATCTGAGTCCTAACTTCCGAAATGACTAACCGAGGTCGTTTCATTCTCCTCCACTTAAACTCTCGTTCGTCCTCGAACAAGTCTAAGTTTATAGAAAATTCCGCACAGATAACAAAAGAACTTTTATGACCTTCATAAGCTATTCCACGGACATTATCTCATGATTGCAGAATCAGAATTATAACACGAACACCGAACTCTTGGAATAAAACATATCTGGATAATATGATAACATCATTGCCCAACTTATTCGGACTAAGCTGACCCTTTCTCGATCATGAGAGAAGAGTTCTATATTTTCGAAATGAAGATACACACAACTCTTGATGGGCTAACATGATTCCACCAACGAATCACCTCATCGATATACTTTCGATATAGAACAGGTCGATGAAACAAAGAATTAGCTTACGCTTCAGCAACGTCTTAGAGATTTAATATTATGATTCGGCATCAATTGGAGGAAGACTCCTCCACTTAGAGCATAAACTCATACAAATAATTTAAATAGAAATAGTCATCCTCGCACAACCTGCTGGATTAAGGAAGACTTAGCTGAGTAGAGAGCGCGGCTCAGACCTGAGCTACCAGATTACTCTCTCGAGTTGCCAAACAGCTGCAACTCTCGAGTTCACAACTCCATACATTTTCTATAAGCACCACCGCCTGATGGATCAAATCAATGGTCAAATGACGCCTCTCATTACCCTTTGTAGCCTTGAAAAATAGCCATGTGCTTACTCTGCCACCTTGACACGCACTCTGGTTCAACACAGGGAACATCACAAGAGGCTACTGACCGCCTAAGCTTACCAGTGCCGAACAAAGAAGAGATGGAAACAGACTGAGGATAGAAATAATTAGAGATATAGGAAGCTTTTCTTCTTATTTATTTGGCTACCAGAGCTAGACTATTTATGAGTCAGGCTAACCGAAGAATCGCAATTGAAGAAATAGACATTGAATGAGCTTTATGGAACAAAATCTATGTCAATTTAACCTTCCTATAAAAAGGAAACTCCGACAATTTACCAGAAAACCCTTTTATACCGAGACAAACTTGTAGAATAACATGACTCTACTAGCGTCTCGAACCAAGAGGAGACACATAGATCGAGTATTACTTACTAACCACTTTACACCGGAAGAAACAATGACACTTTCTGATGGTGACAAATAAGAATCCCATCATCCTACCGACACTGAGTTCCAAAAAGAGGTAGACTGACTTGACATTATAACAGATGAGGCACAACAAAATGCCAAGCAAACAATACCGATACCCACTCACAAATCTCTCGCATTTAAACCAGATAATATAGTAAGGTCATCATAAATGCAACGAATAAATCATATCAGAAGCTCACCCTCTACCACAACCAATTCTTAATAGAAACTGCATCAAAAGAAACCATGGAAACATGATAGGACACCTCATTTCTAGATCGACCGGAAGAATCAAATCTTACTCATATTTAAGGGAAGAAGAAATACTTGGGTCTACTACATCGGATGCCTCAGCATCCTGCCTGACTAGAAGTTCATAGATCTGCCTCTGCAGCTGAGCTGAGCCACTACCCTGATAATCACCTTCTGAAGAACCACTGCAACCACGTTCTCAATCCCTACTGGATGGTGGCATTTCTCCGGCTGATTGGGATCTAAATGAAATCGCCTGCGACTGTGCAAGTGCCTGATGACAAGAGAAAGGACGACTGCCTACTTGCCGGAGTAAGGGAGAACTCCACCAAACATGACATGCTCGCGACAATGATAATACCTTCTTAGTGAAAATGGAAGTTGGACAGATTGTTGATAGCTACAAAGAGAAAAACTGGGTCTGATATTGACGAACTACCGGTGCACTCTAAGAATCACGTGACACACGCTGAGATAACCTGGAAGGGGACCTCTCAAAATAATCAGAACTCTTACCTCCAAATGAGGTACCATGGTTGCCCACTAGGGCCACGGGATCTCTTGCTCTCCCGCTCTAACTCTTCCCACTCTAACTTATGGTATGCCTCGTACCTTCGAGCGATATCAACAACAACATCAAATAAAATCCCGACCTCAATCTTTCGAGCCATACGGGATCTCAAGGAAAAGTAAAGATCATCAATAAATCTTTGAATCCCTCGAAAGGCTCATGGACTAGTTCTAATGCATATCCAGCCATTCTATAGAATTTAATCTCATATTCTGAAACCAACAGGCTAACCGACAGGCTACCCTGTCCAATCCACTCGAACTGGCAACACTTTTCATCTCGTTCGCTACTCGAAAGGAACTTTTCCACGAATCTAGAAGAAAACCGAACCAAGTTAGCTAATAAGAGATCGGTCCACCAATTCAAGGCTTGACCCCTGAAACTGAAAAGAAAAACCATCAACACCATACCGCTCGATATAATTAAGAGCCTGAAAGATACGCTGACATCATTTTATTTAAAAAAATTACACAGGGATTATCTGATGCATGGCTTGAGAATATCGGAAGGTTTAACCAGATAAAATAATGTAGCATCTTCGGACACTCGGACCGAGCTATTACTTGGGCTAGCTAACAACCCAGAATAATTAGTGACGCAACACATGCTGCCTCTGGAACATAATTCACTACAGCAATATTAAGAACCGGAAAAGGAGCTTCCTGAGATCGAACGTCTGCACATGCGGCAACCTGATAGGCTGCCTAGTGAATAATAGGTTCTTGCGGTATCTGCATCACCAAGATTCTCGTAAAGGCATCGTAGAGAGCCAAGGGAACCACAAGGCCCTGCTCCCTTGCCCATCGCGAGCTCGTATAGCTGGGACCTCCGTAACTAGATCGTCAGCACGATCAAAACTCTCAGGGCTTCGTTAGTGCTAGCCCCAGGCTAGACTGCTTCGTCTTGAACTCATACCGTCTGTTGATTTGTCGCATGAGGGTTCACAATTATCACAAAGGAATTAACGAATTAATAAAAATACTTTTGCATCCTAGACCTACGCACGATCAGAAAATGAGGAAGTGAAACTTCCTAAATGCCATCATAGCCTCTCGTAGATAAGTACGGACGTCTACATACCCATCAGCGAGACTCTACTAGATACTGTCTTAGTCTGGGTAGGCCGTGCGGGCACCCGACATCCTTCCCTAGACCCGTCGAGCGAACCCTTACCAATTAAATCAGGAAAATAAATATAACAATTCACAAATAAGGACAAGACTTAAAAAAAAAACACAGACATACTGATACCTCTAAGCTGTACAAAAGAAATTACAGCTGACTACCCAACATACTAGGTTTAGGGTTACAACTGAAATAACAACCAATAAACTTGTGGCCATCCAGAATAAAAGCTGGCTCACCCTGACAGCTGAAGTCGTCTTCGCTCCTTTACAACGTGGCGAACTCAATTCTGGAGCGAACTTGCCGAAACGAAATAGATAGACAAGAAACAAACAACAAACAAGGGTGAGTCAAAAGGACTCAATAAGTGGGGCAGACTAGCCACCTCAAAGAATAGGATAGCTAGCCAGGGAGAAGAAACAGATAAACCAAATTCCTCTTATTTAAATTATAAAAAGCGGAGCCAGATAACAACCGAAAACACGTATGAAACCATAAACTCAACTAGGGATACGAGCCAGAAACATATCAACAAATAAGCAATGCACATATAAGCAGAACAATAGTCATGTACCGCAAGTCTACGCAATGGTATGAATTGAGATGAAATGAAATGAAATGTGATGCAAAGGGTCACATGCGCCAAATGAATGGAGCGGAATCCTCCCGCCTTCCGTATGATGCAATGGAGCGGAATCCTCCTGCTCCTTGGGCGGAATCCTCCTACCCTTAATATGATGCAATGGAGCAGAATCCTCCTACTCCTCAATATGATGCAATGGAGCGGAATCCTCCTTCTCCTAGGGCGGAATCCTCCTACCCTCAATATGATGCAATGGAGCGGAATCCTCCTGCTCAGAGGGCGGAATCCTCCTACCCTCAATATAATGCAATGGAGCGGAATCCTCCTACTCCTCAATATGATGCAATGGAGCGGAATCCTCCTTCTCCTAGGGCGGAATCCTCCTACCCTCAATATGATGCAATGGAGCGGAATCCTCCTACTCCTGGGGCGTTATCCTCCTACCCCTTAATATGATGAAATGTAATGCATATGAATGCAATATGATGCAATAATAACCCTTCACCGGCGCGGGACTCTCGTCGACAGCCGGGAAGTGTATGTCACCTCACAGCCAAAGTACCAGGCTCAGATCCTCAATGCAATACCAATAACAGGACATAACATATAGTATACAATATAAATCCAAAGATAAGGCGTAATGAGTACGCCTATCGGCAGCTACACACGTAAGGAACACGTGGTAGAAAATCCACGAGGCCAGGTGCCTCCAAAGAAATGGATATAAACACTTACCTCTTCCAAAAGTTAGTACGGCTAATCAACAACCGCTTTATCCTTTGGTTTCCTTGCCAAACGATCCCACTCTATTCAATAAGCAGAAAAATATATCAATTTCGGCTAAATGCTTCATTCCTCACATCTTAGGGCAATCCGGTTAGGAACCTGATACCCACGCGACCGGACCGTGTGTCCAATGTCCAGCCTCTATGAGGGACACCAAATCACACATAACATGATCACAATATAAGTATAAGCATGTATGAGGCATAACACATGTGGCAACAATAGATATGGACTCAATGAAATGAGAAGAAAACTCTGGATAGAATTATAGACACAACCCAGAACTCAAAATTTGTCCAACTCTTTGAATTTCCATAAAATTTGTCTTGCTGATTCAGACATCTCTCACCTTGGATTTTAGAACCAAATTAAGTATATACAATGTTCCCTTGATACCTACAAGTTTCTCACAAGAAATACTAAGTTTAGAACTAAGAAAAGCTTCAAAAGCTAAAAGATACATGCCTTGCCAAAAGAAAGGTTTAGTCTTACATACATTTGATGCTTCTTGCTTCTAAACCTTGTTTCCCTTGAATTCAACACCTTCGAAAGCTTAAACAAGCTATAATTCAGTATTTTGGTACTTTACTTAGCCATGAAGTAATTCTAAAACTCAAGCTATAGACGAAATTGAAGGTAGCATAACGTTACCTTAATCGCGTAGAGCATTTTGACGCAATCTGTCTTCAATTTCGAGTTAAGATTGACGTCCTTCTTTCAAAATAATAAAAGTGGCTTAAACCTTCAAGAACACACTATTTCTATCGTTTATATTCTGGAAATGACGAAAAGAGGACATGTTTTTGCTTTTATACTCGAAACATTTTAGTTCTAGCCCTCTTTTGAGCTTATGTCCCTTCTTCTGGCCTGATTTCTGATGCTCATATCTTTTTATTCATATTTTGTATGAACAAACCGTCAAAATTTTCGGAAACTACACTCCAAGACCTTCAATTTGGTATATGATATATCCTCAAAAGACCTCATATAATACACAAAATTAATTGCTGAAAAGGCTCCGTTACAAAGCAATTCCTTAGTCGGTTTTTCCGAAACTTAAATCCGATTTTTCCCAAACTTTATATTCAATATATAAACATCTTATATGTTAATATTATGACTTAAAACTCACTTAAATCTTTTTTAAAATGTCATTAGAATGATATACGTCACTTTGGACATACGGGGTGTAACATATACGCCCATAGCCTTATTAGTCTTTGTATTTTACCTTATTTAGGACTGGGTATCACTACTATAAATACCCCTCCTTACATTTTATTGTAAATTGGATAATTCCACACCGAATCCGGCTATTCTCAAGCAATAAGAATTACTTTGCCTATCTCTTAATTATTTCGTCTTGTTTTTTATTACTGCTTTCATTATATTTACATACTTTTCTGTGTAGTTACTGTATTGCTTGTGACCCTACAAAAAAATAATTTTTTAACTTAGACATACAATTTTAGGCATAAACAGTTTGGCGCCCACTGTGGGGCCTAGGAAATCATGTCTGACGACGATAGCATTCTAAAGAACACTGTAGACGCAGTAGACGAGTCTGCAAAGGATATCGACGATTCCAACATACAGACTAGGGATTCCACTGAGCATCCGAAAGACACCTCTCGAGAACCAATCTTCGTTACCAACAACAGGGAAGGCGATTAACCTGTGGGAGGTAATTTTGAATTCAGAGATTTCCTTGTAAATCTCCTCAAAACCGCGTCCGAGCAGAACTCGAACAACATAGTTGATGGGATATCCCAAAAGTTAGGAGCGATATTTGCCAAATCGTCTCAGAGGCCAGCATCCCCCCCCCAAGGGCCAGCGCCCACGAAAATTTCACCAGCATCAGCTCCTAATAGAAGGCTCAACATGGATGCCGCCCCTGGAGGTTCGTCAATAATCAATAACCAAGAACTCAAAAGAGCTCATGTCATTCAGGACCTCATGAAATAGACGAAGGTCATCCACGATCGAATTGGTAATGTGCCGGGTGCTCCACCCCAAGTTACCATGGTAGATGAGCAAAAGTTTTATAAACATGTATACAAAGCGAGTGTTGCACCGGTCCGCATACCAAAGCACTTCCACTTGCTGGATAACTTGAAGTATGATGGAACGACTGATTCGAACGAGTGTATTGTTGCGTATTACACGGCTGTGAGTAATGAGATCACCGAGGAAGAAATCCAGTCTGCTCTAGTGAAGAGGTTTGGTTCAACCCTGACTAAAAGGGCCCTCTTTTGGTATACTCAGCTACCGATAGGATCCATCGAATCATTAACTCAGATCAAGACTTGTTCAAGAAACCGAATTCTGGTGCCCGCAAGCGGGAAAAGCGCATGGAAGATATCTTCGAGATACGTCAACGAGACATCGATCTGCTAAAGGACTACCTTGATAGATTTCAGAAGGAACGTATGGAGCTTCCTCCAGTTCCTGACAACATCGCTGTAGTAGCCTTTGCCAAGAGTCTGAATTCAAATGGATCAATGGCCACCAGGGAGTTGCAGTGGAGCTTCACCCAGCACTCCCTGAACACATGGAGTGCATTGCATCAAAGGTATACGAAAAAGCTTCGCTTGGAGCCAGACAACTCTCATAACCCCGAAGACGAGTGAAAGAAGAGAGTAGGGAGCTCTTCTTAGAAGGAGAAGAGAACGAAAAGGGGGTGAAACCAAAGGCTCAGAACCAATCAGGAGCCGGAAGGTAGAACAACTCCTGAGCATCAGGATCTCAAGAGAAGCGAATGGAACTTCGTAACTTCAGGGATTTTTGTTTGCGAGTCAACGTTGTGGATCTAGTCGCCAATCACTTTTGTAGATTAGGTCCAAGGGTCCGATGGCCACCAACCGTGAAAGGAGCTATAGGCAAGAATACAACACCCTATTGTGATTTTCATCACAGCGGCGGTCATGCCACATTCGATTGTAAAGACTTGATGATTGAAATCGAGCATCTGTTGAAACAAGGGCACCTCAAAGTTTTGATTGAAGAAGGACCATCACGTTCCAAAGCACTAGATTCTAAAAACTCAAAAACTATCAACACAATCTTGTCAACTATGGAACCCGACATTGCACGGGGGACTACGGTGCCATGGAAATTAAAAGGTCCAATCTTTTTTGGTTTGGAGAAAGAGAAGGAACATCAAGGCGACCTCGTCGGTCTATCTGGGAAGTAGCTATAACATTATTCAAGAGGAGGTACTGTGGAATAATGACTTATTTCATGAAGTATCCTCAAACACCCGAAGGATAATTGGTTTCAATGGATCCCGAGAAAAGCCTGTCGGAGAATTAGTTCTACCTATTCATATACTGGGCGTGACGAGCATAACCTCCTTCCAGGTATTGAATTGAAATCTACCATAACAAACGTCATCTTTGGCGGCCATGGATACACCGTGTCACGGGAGTACCCTCAACACTTTATCAAGTTTTCAAATACCCGACCTCGCGCAGGATTGTTGACTTACGAGGTGAGCGGTCTTCATTTGAAGAGTATCGTCCTACTTGTAGCAGGGATCTTGGTGTACGGCCGGTAGCCAAAATAAATATGGCCAAGGAGGAGTCCATCAAATTTAAGGCCATGGAGCGAGAGGTCAGAGAAGAGATCAGCGAACCAAAGGGACCGGTTGGCAGTGATGGATCAGCTAGTCCCAAGGGCCACAGAATTGGTATATCAGTTTTTCGAGGTGTTGCAAAGACAAGGGGCCCCATATGGCTGATATAGAGTTACCTAACCGTAGCCCAGACTAATATGCAACTCCTAAAGCTTTCAGTGATAACTGATCCAGAACCAGGTGAGCATTTATTATTACATGTTTCGATCTCAGAAATAGCATGGAATGCGGTCCTTGTGCAAGAAGAGAATGGGAAAAAATTTCCCATGAAGTACGCCGCAAAAGACCATCGCGCCGAGACAGGTTTTTGCCTTTACTTTTTCAGTTTATCACGGCCGTGATCACTGCAACCTAGGAGTTGTGCACATATTTCCTTGACCATACGGTATACATGACCTCCTCAATGTCGGTATGGACCATATTGTCTAAACCCGGACTCTCGGAGGAGATGGGAGAATGGGCTGAGATACTGGGAGAGTATGACATCATCTACCAACTCCGGACAGCAGTTGAGTCGTAGGAACTAGAGGGTTTCACCTCAGACTTTGTGAGGAAGCTGAAACCACAGATGGATGAGTCAATCAAAAATGAAGAAGCGATCGGGCCTGGTCATTGAGAGATTAGCATTGAAGTGGACCTGAGAAAGGAAGGAGCCGATCTCAATCTGTGGGTTAGAACACTCAATAGAATGGTATTTCGCAAGGCTGCCAGAGCTCAAACCGACGAAGCAGAGTATGAAGCCATAATTCAAGCCCTTGACTTAGCCTATATACTGGGGGGCCAGGGAGGTCATCATCTTCAGCGGCTCTCAACTGATCGTTGATCAAGTCAAAGAAGTTTTCACCACAGGGGGCATCTGAACACTAGATCGATAGGAGAGAATGAAAGCACTCCTGAAAAACTTTCAGACGTGGGAGTTCGCCTGTCAAGAAGAAAGTTTGAACGTAGGCGAAGCGTCCGAAGATTCGTACAATCAGCAGGTAGTGGTTGAGTTAACCCCCGTGGACCTGACGAACCTTGAAGTTCTAGACAAAGGATCCATCGCAGGGTAGCGTCACACGCTGATCAACTACCTGAGCAAAGGAATCCTCTCTGATGACAATCATAAAGCAGACAACTACGGAAGCAAGCCGTTCATTATTGTTTGGTTGACACAAAACTTACCATTGTCAACGACTCAGAGGTAACATCTCCAGGCTCAGCACCCTCGAGTAGGGAAGCCCAAGCACATGACGCCAAACCTTTTGAGGGTCGCGCATAAAGTATCTTAAATGCATTTATTTTTATGTTTTAAGTTCTTTTTAACTTTGATCGCAGTATTTTTATATTCGTCAATCACTTTACGGGTTTTCACCCACAGCATCTCAGGCTTCGCGCCACTTTTATCAATTAAACTACTAATTTTGGTCAGTTTTACTTTCTTATTCAGATCCATCTACGATCCAACTATTCATAGCCCCGGTCAGACCTAAGTTGAAGTAATATACTCACTTTTCAATATAGAAAGTAGGGTACACTAATCACTTTGAGCTAGACCACGTCTAGCTCAGTCACCAGACATTATTCGTGAGTTGAACTCGTTAATTCTACAACTGAACCTACACGCCGATGGGGAAGCCTATTCGCATAGTGCCAGAAAGTCTTAAATACTCGAGTAACTAAGCAGAGACGTTCGAAGTTGGACGCAAAAGTGCATGTTATCACATGGGCTAAAGTCGTCCCATTATTGGCGCAAACAGCCATAACCTACAGATGCAATCTAGCCGCCAAAAATTGGTGCACAACAGATGTAATTGCCCAAAGCAGGCTCACTGATAAACGTTCTAAACATTAGGATGACCGGAAGACATCTAATTTTTATGTGCACAAACATACTGCTTGACTATACATTACGAAACATGTAACAACACAAGTACATATAAGAGTATTGGTGAACGACCATTTCATTAATAACAAACATCCCGTAGGCTTATAATATACATTTAGTTCTTCCTGAATACAATATTTGTTTATGAAAATTAAAGAAAAAAATAAAAAGGGAAGACTAAAAACAAAAAGCTTCTCAGGATTAACATGGCTTTAGATCCTTCTTCTGAATTGTAGCTACAAGCCGTAAACAGTCCAAAGTTCTTCTTTCCTTTTTTGCAGCTTAAGATATGTCGGCCCAAGCATTCCTTCAAAACATACGGTCGTTGATACAGCCAAAGACCGTCTGCTTGATCAAAGCAAGGGATCCCGGAATCATGAGTACAGGCCTAGCCTTCCCCTATCTCGTCTGTTGAACTTGAAGAGAAACTAGAAGATTAGCAGTAAAGCTTGACCATCCGAGTCAACCTCAACTGGTCAAACCGGAGTGCATAGCACCGCAGATCTTCAAGCGCAAACAAAAGTTACCCGAGAGCAGAAAGGCTTGAGCTGGGAACTTACCACAGGGGAGCCTCTTCCCTCGTGTGTCCCAGAGCTAACGGCCGATGGAGCATTATAATAGCAGTTAAGCTGAAGCAGATAACCAAGGTGAAAGCCATGAACCGCGGAGGAATCTGAAGCTTAGTGTCACCTTAGCCACCCGCTGTTGTGAAGCTAAATCCTCTTGCATGCCATGAAATGGAGCCAAGCAGTGGATCACCAGCCCGGTACCATTGCAGGAGCGACCTAAACACCAGAGAAATCCTGGCGGAGAAGCCGCACGGAAACTAAAAAGGCTAAGCGTCCTGACCCCACATGACAAGAAGAATGTCACAGTAACCATTGTATTAGAAGATGAGCACACCATAGTCAGTGCACGTGAACAATGAAGACATCCCAAAGGACATCATTAGAATCCCGATCAAACTTCATGATTCGGGGGACTTCATCCGTTTCCTCATGGACGAAGAAAGAAAAAGTTGTAACTGCAGGCGAATTTCCTCCTGTAGTTCTTTTATGCAACATCCATTCAGAACGAAGAAGGTTTTCTGGAAATATCAAACCAGGATAGAACGAAAATATTTTTAGGGAAGAAAAGTTTCTCGGTATCGTAAGAAATTGCTAAAGAAGGGAAGTATTTTCTGAGGAAGAGTTTGTGAATTCTTCATTGTCGTGAAGTCTATATTTATAGGCAAAAAAGGATAAGAATTGAGCATGAAATGGTCGAGCGTCATTTTTGCTGAAGATATGAAACGATTCGAAGCAGTTAATGGTAGTTCCTGAAAGGTGCATGGGATATATATCAACCAATAAGAAGGAAGCATGGAAAGTTCTCGAAGAGATCAATATCATTCTTGGTCAAAGAGACTGCGAGTCTCAAGAAGTTAGCGAGATAACTTTTCACATCCACACCGCTTTCACTTCGTGACTGCTTGCGTCAGTACTCAACAAGTGAGGGGACTGACTTTGTGGGCAAAAGTATGCCACCTATTATTACGGGGATACGAGTCAAGCTGGCGAGACTAGATTTATCTCACAAGTCACCGGGTGGAGAGGATACACGCCCGCTCCTGGAGCCAATGACTGTTTAGGCGGCACGACCATTAGACGCAGGGTACATATCCCGCCGCCTAGGGTTTACAGTCTCCTAGTTAGGGTTTAGTATATTTCACTGCCTTGAGTTATAGGCTCATAGCTTTATTAGTCTTTGTATTTTACCTTATTTAAGACTGGCTATCACTACTATAAATACCCCTCCTTATATTGTATTGTGTATCGGATGATTCCACACCGAATTCGGCTATTCTCAAGAATTGAGATGAAATGAAATATGATGCAAAGGGTCACATGTGCCAAATGAATGGAGTGTTATCCTCCTGCTCCGAGGGCGGAATCCTCCTACCCTCAATATGATGCAATGGAGCGGAATCCTCCTGCTCCGAGGGTGGAATCCTCCTGCCCTAAATATGATGCAATGGAGCGGAATCCTCCTGCTCCGAGGGCGGAATCCTCCTACCCTCAATATGATGCAATGGAGCGGAATCCTCCTGCTCCGAGGGCGGAATCCTCCTACCCTCAATATAATGCAATGGAGCGGAATCCTCCTGCTCCGAGGACGAAATCCTCCCACCATCAATATGATGCAATGATAACCCTTCACCGGCGCGGGACTCTCATCGACTGCCGGGAAATATATGTCAACTCACAGCCAGAGTACAATGCTCAGATCCTCAATGCAATACCAACAACAGGACATAACATATAATATATAATGTAAATCCAAAGCTAAGGCGTAATGAGTACGCCTATCGGCAGCTACACACGTAAGGAACACGTGGTAGAAAATCCTCGAGGCCAGGTGCCTCCAAAGAAATGGATATAAACACTTACCTTGTTACAAAGTTAGTACATCCACTCAATAACCGCTTGTTCTTTGGTTTCATTGCCAAAAGATCCCACTCTGAATGTTTCAGGGTGAAAATTCTACTTTTTACCGGCCCCTTTTCTCATTTTCTGGCATTTTTTTCCTTTCCCGCGTAATCTCTTCCTTCTCGTTTTTGTTTCTGTCTCTTGTTTCGTTTTTCATGTTCCTGTACATGTGTCTTGTTCAATTATCTAAAAGGCAAGGACAAAAGTCCACCGCCTAACTTTTGTTGCTTTTCCTTTTTTTTTTCTTTTATAATTTCTTTTAAAATTTGCTTCTACAATAAAAATTAAAACGGTACTCTATGATATTCGAAATAATTTCAACTTTTGCATACAAGTTTTACAAAATATATGTAACATACTCGCAAAGGCGGATCTCAAATCGGGTTCCCGAAACTCAAGATGCGAATTTAAATAGAAAAAGTCAAATTATTTAACTTTCGGCATTTTAGCGGAAACTAGCCGAACAACATCGAAATTCACTTTCGAATGTTCATAAAAGTCATAAATAATCATACGAACCTAACGGTTCTTTCGGATTTCGAATCAAAGCTCATTCGGCAAAACCGAGCTCGAAAATCTCTTTTTAATATTTATCGACAATGAAAACTGAAACCTTCTTCCGATGTCTACCAAACGAGATCTGATTTAGCTCAAATTTTACAGACAGCTCCTAATGGACATTACAAATATTTTAAAATTATCGGCACGCCAATCGGAGTCCTAACTTCCGAAACGACTAACCGAGGTCGTTTCATTCTCCTCCACTTAAACTCTCGTTCGTCCTCGAACGAGCCTAAGTCTAAGGCAAGATTCATCCAGATAACAAAAGAACTTGCACGACCTTCATGAGTTACTCCACGGGAATTATTTCCTGATTACAGGATCAGAATTATAACACGCATATCGAACTCTCGGATAAAAACATAGCTGGATAATATCATAACGCCATTGCCCAGCTTATTCTGACTACACTGACCCTTTCTCGATCATTAGAGAAGATCTCTACATTTTCGAAACAAAGATACACGAAAATTCTGGATGGATTAACATGATTCTGCCGGTGAATTACCTCGTCGATATACTTTTTGATATAGAACAAGTCGATGAAACAAAGAATTAGCTTACGCTTCATACAATAGGGGGAGCTTTTGAAGTACCTTGTTACTACACACTATAGAAGATTTGATGCAAGCTATATTATTTTCACGAATGCACTTTGCAACATCTCAGTTAATTTTAGTGTTGCTCCGCAAGCTCCTTGTGGGAATGTAGTTACTCATATCCTAATATATGTCAAAGGTCCATCTAAACAAGGTCTATCGTATAAGGATAAGAATCATATAACTACTACTGGATTATCTAATGCATTGCTTGGGAATATCGAGATGTTCAACCGAGTAAAATAATGCAACCTTTTTGAGCATTCAGACCCAATAATTACCTCAGTTACCTAACCAGCTAGAACAACTGGAGGAACAATACATGCTGCCTCCGGAACATACTTTACTGCGGCAGTATTAAGAACTGGAATAGGAGCTCCCTGACACCGAACGTCTGCATCTGCGGCAACCTGATAAGCTGCCTAACGAATAATAGGTTCTTGCGGTATCTGTGTCACCAAGATTCTCGTGAAAGCATCGTAGAGAGCCAAGGGAACCACAAGGCCCTGCTCCCTTGCCCATCGCGAGCTCGTACAGCTGCGGCCTGCGAAACTGGATCGCCAGCACCATCCACCACTCTCGGGGCTTGAGTAGCTCTAGCCCCAGGCTAGACTACTTTTCCTAAACTCCTACCGTTTGCTGATTTGTCGTACAATGGTTCACAATTACCACGAACGAATTAACGAAAATACTTTTGCATCCTAGACCGACGCACGATCAGAAAAGAAGGAAGTGAAACTTCCTAAATGCCATCATAGCCTCTCGTAGATAAGTACGGACGTCTACGTACCCATCAGCGAGACTCTACTAGACACTGTCTTAGTCTGGATAGACTCTAAATCGAGCTCAATTACCAACTGACACGACCCGGAATCCAGCTAGGCCGTGCGGGCACCCGACATCCTACCCTAGACCCGTCGGGTGAACCCTTACCAATTAAATTAGGAAAATAAATATAACAATTCACAAATAAGGACAAGGCTAAAAAAAACACGGACATACTGATACCTCTAAGCTGTACAAAAGAAATTACAGCTAACTACCTAACATACTAGGTTTAGGGCTATCCAGACTAGACATCTAACAGTACAAAAGAAGACAGATACCTCCTGAAGAGAGAAAAATGCAGCTGAAATAATAAACAATAAACTGGTGGCCATCCGGAATAAAAGCTGGCTCACCCTGACAGCTGAAGTCGTCTTCGCTCCTGAACAACGTGGCGAACTCATTCCTGGAGCGAACCTGCCTAAACGAAATAAATAGACAAGAACAAACAACAAACAAGGGTGAGTCAAAAGGACTCAATAAGTGGGGCAGACTAGCCACCTCAAAGAATAGGATAGCTAGCAAGGGAGAAGAAACAGATAAACCTAATTCCTTTTATTTAAATTATAAAAAGACAGAGCCAGATAACAACCGGAAACACGTAAGAAACTTCTAAACTCAACCAAGGGTGTGAGCCAGAAACATATCAACAAATAAGCAATGCACACATAAGCAGAACATTAATCATGTACCGCAGGTCTACACAATGGTATGAATTGAGATGAATGAAATATGATGCAAAGGGTCACATGTGCCAAATGAATGGAGTGGAATCCTCCTGCTCCGAGGGCGGAATCCTCCTACCCTCAATATGATGCAATGGAGTGGAATCCTCCTGCTCCGATGGTGGAATCCTCCTGCCCTCAATATGATGCAATGGAGCGGAATCCTCCTGCACCGAGGGCGGAATCCTCCTGCTCCGAGGGCGGAATCCTCCTACCCTCAATATGATGCAATGGAGCGGAATCCTCCTGCTCCGAGGGAAGAATCCTCCTACCCTCAATATAATGCAATGGAGCGGAATCCTCCTGCTCCGAGGGCGAAATCCTCCCACCATCAATATGATGCAATGATAACCCTTCACCGGCGCGGGACTCTCATCGACTGCCGGGAAATATATGTCAACTCACAGCCAGAGTACAATGCTCAGATCCTCAATGCGATACCAACAACAGGACATAACATATAATATATAATGTAAATCCAAAGCTAAGGCGTAATGAGTACGCCTATCGACAGCTACACACGTAAGGAACACGTGATAGAAAATCCTCGAGGCCAGGTGCCTCCAAAGAAATGGATATAAACACTTACCTTGTTACAAAGTTAGTACATCCACTCAATAACCGCTTGTTCTTTGGTTTCATTGCCAAAATATCCCACTCTGAATGTTTCAGGGTGAAAATTCTACTTTTTACCGGCCCCTTTTCTCATTTTCTGGCATTTTTTTCCTTTCCCGCGTAATCTCTTCCTTCTCGTTTTTGTTTCTGTCTCTTGTTTCGTTTTTCATGTTCCTGTACATGTGTCTTGTTCAGTTATCAAAAAGGTAAGGACAAAAGTCCACCGCCTAACTTTTGTAGCTTTTCCTTTTTTTTTTCTTTTATAGTTTCTTTTAAAATTCGCTTCTACAATAAAAATTAAAACGGTACTCTATGATATTCGAAATAATTCCAACTTTTGCATACAAGTTATAAAAAATATATGTAACATACTCGCAAAGGCGGATCTCAAATTGGACTCCCGAAACTCAAGATGCGAATTTAAATAGAAAAAGTCAAATTATTTAACTTTCGGCATTTTAGCGGAAACTAGCCGAACAACATCAAAATTCACTTTCGAATGTTCATAAAAGTCATAAATAATCATACGAACCTAACGGTTCTTTCGGATTTCGAATCAGAGCTCATTCGGCAAAACCGAGCTCGAAAATCTCTTTTTAATATTTATCGACAATGAAAACTGAAACCTTCTTCCGATGTCTACCAAACGAGATCTGATTTAGCTCAAATTTTACAGACAGCTCCTAATGGACATTACAAATATTTTAAAATTATCGGCACGCCAATCGGAGTCCTAAGTTCCGAAACGACTAACCGAGGTCGTTTCATTCTCCTCCACTTAAACTCTCGTTCGTCCTCGAACGAGCCTAAGTCTAAGGCAAGATTCATGCAGATAACAAAAGAACTTGCACGACCTTCATGAGTTACTCCACGGGAATTATTTCTTGATTACAGGATCAGAATTATAACACGCATATCGAACTCTCGGATAAAAATATAGCTGGATAATATCATAACGCCATTGCCCAGCTTATTCTGACTACACTGACCCTTTCTCGATCATGAGAGAAGAGCTCTACATTTTTGAAACAAAGATACACGAAATTCTGGATGGATTAACATGATTCTGCCGGTGAATTACCTCGTCGATATACTTTTTGATATAGAACAAGTCGATGAAACAAAGAATTAGCTTACGCTTCATATAATAGGGGGAGCTTTTGAAGTACCTTGTTACTACACACTATAGAAGATTTGATGCAAGCTATATTATTTTTACGAATGCACTTTGCAACATCTCAGTTAATTTTAGTGTTGCTCCGCAAGCTCCTTGTGGGAATGTAGTTACTCATATCCTAATGTATGTCAAAGGTCCATCTGAACAAGGTCTATCGTATAAGGATAAGGATCATATAACTACTACTGGATAGTATGATGTAGACCAGGAATGATCTTCAGACTAAACATCCACTTCAGGGTATTGTCTTTGAATTGGAGTTATTATGACTGGAAAAAGTGAAAATAAAAGAGACATGTAGTTGGACCATGAGCTGAGGTAGAATACCAGCAACAAAGTTGATTACATGTGCACTTATAACGCTAAAGTAACTTCTGAAAGAATTGAGTTGTGAAAGAGATATGCCAATGATGGATGGACGATAAGCTGCACTAGACCTTTAACTCTAAACTTTCATGAAGTAAAGCAACGTCAGTATGAGGATCCAGTTCTAGTTAAATATAGACAGATAGCCAGAAGAAAATCGGAGTCACCATACAGGGTTACTACTGACAGTGTTCTCAAATATAAAGATAGACTTTATGCTTTCAGCAGATAGGTACGTATATATGATCAGGTTTCCAGCTTATCTCTATCATTAATAGATTATTAGTGGGTTTAGCAATGATCGACACTTATTGTAGATTTCTGCCGTGACCTTACTTTGGATCGTGAGAAAAGTGGTATCAACACCTCAGAGATTTAATATTACCATTCAGCATTTGGAGGAAGACTCCTCCACTTAAAGCACAAACTCATGCAGCCATTTGAAAAGAAATAACCATCCTCGTATAGTCTGCTGGACTAAAAAAGATTTAGCTAAAAGCTGAACATAGGCAGACCTAAGCTACCAACTACCCTTTCGAGTTGCCAAACAGCTGCAACTCTCAAGTTCACAACTCCATACCTTTGCCGTAAACACCACCGCCTGATGGATGGTACTTCTATATAAAAATTTCGGCAGAGTTTCCCTTGAAACTGGATGATCCACAAAAACAGAACCAGCACTATGGCTCAACACAGGGAACGTCACAAGCGGCTACCAATCGCCCAAGCTCACAAGTTCCGGACGAAGAAGAAATGGTAATGGATCGAGGATAGAAATAATTAGAGTTTCAGGAAGTTCTTCTTCTTATTTGCTTGACTACCAAAGCTAGACTACTTTCGAGTCAGGTGAGCCAAAGAATCGCAATTGAAGAGATAGACATTAAATAAGCTTTATGGAAAAACATCCATACCAATTTAACCTCCCAATAAGGAGGAAACTCTGACAATTTACCATAATACCCTTTTATAACTAAGACTAGCTCATAGAATAACATGACTCTACTAGAATCTCGAACCAAGAGGAGACACATAGATCGAGCATTACTTACCAGCCACTTTACACTGGAAGAAACAACGACACTTCCTGATGGTGACGAATAAGAATCCCATCATCCTATCAACACTGATTTCCAAGGAGAGAGGTAAAATGACTTGACATAATATCACAAGGTGGCATAACAGGATGCCAAGCAGGCAATAGCAATACTCACCATCAAATCTCTCATATTTAGATCAGATAAACTAGTAGGGTCTCATAAATGTTAGGAATAAATCGTATCAGAAACTCACCCCTCTACCGCAACCGATTCTTAATTACGACAATATCTAAGGAAACCGTCGAAACATGATAAGACACACTGTTTCCAGATCGATCAGAAAGATAAATCTTACTTACAGATAAGGGAAGAAGAAACACACGGGTCTACTACATCTGCCAGACTGGAAGTTCATAGAACTGCCTCTGCAACCGAGTCGAGCCACTACCCTGATAATTACTTCTAGAAGAACCACTACAACCACTCTCTCGACTTCTACTGGATGGTGGCATTTCTCTGATTGAGGGCAAGGACGATTGTCTACTTGCCGGAGTAAGGGAAAACTCCTCAAGGGATAACCAGACTCATGATAATGATAATAGGAAAACTCCTCAAAGGATAATCAGACTCACGACAATGATAACACCTTTTCATTGAAAATGGAAGCTGGACATATTGTTGATAGCTATAAAGAGAAAACTGGGTCTGATCTTGACGAACTACTGACGCACTCTGAGACTCACGCTCTACAAGCTGAGATAACCTGGAAGGTGACCTCCCAAAATAACCAGAACTCTTACCTCCAAATGAGGTACCATGGTTACCCACTAGGGCCACGGGATCTCTTGATCTCCCACTCTAACTCTTGCCACTTTAACTTATGGTATGCCTCAGACCTTCGGGCAATATCAACAACAACATCAAATGAAATCCCGACCTCAATCTCTCGAGCCATCTGGGATCTTAAGGAAAAAGAAAGGTCATCAATAAATCTTTGAATCTCTCGAAAGGCTCATGGACAAGTTCAAATGCATATTCAGCCATTTTATAGAATTCAATCTCATATTCTGAAACGAACACACTAACCGACAGGCTACCCTATCTAATCCACTAAACTGGCAACACTTTTCATCTCGCTCGCTACTCGAAAGGAATTTTTTCTATGAATCTAGGAGAAAAACCGAACCAAGTTAGCTAATAAGAGAGCGGCCCACCAATTCAAGGCTGGACACTGAAACCGGAAAGCAAAATAATCAACACCATATCGCTTGATATAATCAAGAGCCTGAAGGACACGCTGAAATTATTTTATTTTAAAAAAAAACATACACATGGATTATCTAATGCATTGCTTGGGAATATCGAGATGTTCAACCGCGTAAAATAATGCAACCTCTTTGAGCATTCAGACCCAATAATTACCTCAGTTACCTAACCAGCTAGAACAACTGGAGGAACAATACATGCTGCCTCCGGAACATACTTTACTGCGGCAATATTATGAACTGGAATAGGAGCTCCCTGAGACCGATCGTCTGCATCTGCGGCAACCTGATAAGCTGCCTAACGAATAATAGGTTCTTGCGGTATCTGTGTCACCAAGATTCTCGTGAAAGCATCGTAGAGAGGCAAGGGAACCACAAGGCCCTGCTCCCTTGCCCATCGCGAGCTCGTACAGCTGCGGCCTGCGAAACTGGATCACCAGCACCATCCACCACTCTCGGGGCTTGAGTAGCTCTAGCCCCAGGCTAGACTACTTTTCCTGAACTCCTACCGTTTGCTGATTTGTCGTACAAAGGTTCGCAATTACCACGAACGAATTAACGAAAATACTTTTGCATCCTAGACCGACGCACGAGCAGAAAAGAAGGAAGTGAAACTTCCTAAATGCCATCATAGCCTCTCGTAGATAAGTACGGACGTCTACGTACCCATCAGCGAGACTCCACTAGACACTGTCTTAGTCTGGATAGACTCTAAATCGAGCTCTGATACCAACTGACACGACCCGGAATCCAGCTAGGCCGTGCGGGCACCCGACATCCTCCCCTAGACCCGTCGGGCGAACCCTTACCAATTAAATTAGGAAAATAAATATAACAATTCACAAATAAGGACAAGGCTAAAAAAAAACACGGACATACTGATACCTCTAAGCTGTACAAAAGAAATTACAGCTAACTACCCAACATACTAGGTTTAGGGCTATCCAGACTAGACATCTAAGAGTACAAAAGAAGACAGATACCTCCTGAAGAGAGCAAAATGCAGCTGAAATAATAAACAATAAACTGGTGGCCATCCGGAATAAAAGCTGGCTCACCCTGACAGCTGAAGTCGTCTTCGCTCCTGAACAACGTGGCGAACTCATTCCTGGAGCGAACCTGCCGAAACGAAATAAATAGACAAGAACAAACAACAAACAAGGGTGAGTCAAAAGGACTCAATAAGTGGGGCAGACTAGCCACCTCAAAGAATAGGATAGCTAGCAAGGGAGAAGAAACAGATAAACCAAATTCCTTTTATTTAAATTATAAAAAGGCAGAGCCAGATAACAACCGGAAACACGTAAGAAACTTCTAAACTCAACCAAGGGTGTGAGCCAGAAACATATCAACAAATAAGCAATGCACACATAAGCAGAGCATTAATCATGTACCACAGGTCTACACAATGGTATGAATTGAGATGAAATGAAATATGATGCAAAGGGTCACATGTGCCAAATGAATGGAGTGGAATCCTCCTGCTCCGAGGGCGGAATCCTCCTACCCTCAATATGATGCAATAGAGCGGAATCCTCCTGCTCCGAGGGTGGAATCCTCCTGCCCTCAATATGATGCAATGGAGCGGAATCCTCCTGCTCCGAGGGCGGAATCCTCCTACCCTCAATATGATGCAATGGAGCGGAATCCTCCTGCTCCGGGGGCGGAATCCTCCTACCCTCAATATAATGCAATGGAGCAGAATCCTCCTGCTCCGAGGGCGAAATCCTCCCACCATCAATATGATGCAATGATAACCCTTCACCGGCGCGGGACTCTCATCGACTGCCGGGAAATATATGTCAACTCACAGCCAGAGTACAATGCTCAGATCCTCAATGCAATACCAACAACAGGACATAACATATAATATATAATATAAATCCAAAGCTAAGGCGTAATGAGTACGCCTATCGGCAGCTACAAACGTAAGGAACACGTGGTAGAAAATCCTCGAGTCCAGGTGCCTCCAAAGAAATGGATATAAACACTTACCTTGTTACAAAGTTAGTACATCCACTCAATAACCGCTTGTTCTTTGGTTTCATTGCCAAAAGATCCCACTCTGAATGTTTCAGGGTGAAAATTCTACTTTTTACTGGCCCCTTTTCTCATTTTCTGGCATTTTTTTCCTTTCCCGCGTAATCTCTTCCTTCTCGTTTTTGTTTCTGTCTCTTGTTTCGTTTTTCATGTTCCTGTACATGTGTCTTGTTCAATTATCTTAAAGGTAAGGACAAAAGTCCACCGCCTAACTTTTGTTGCTTTTCCTTTTTTTTTTTTTTCTTTTATAGTTTCTTTTAAAATTCGCTTCTACAATAAAAATTAAAACGGTACTCTATGATATTCGAAATAATTCCAACTTTTGCATACAAGTTATACAAAATATATGTAACATACTCGCAAAGGCGGATCTCAAATTGGACTCCCGAAACTCAAGATGCGAATTTAAATACAAAAAGTCAAATTATTTAACTTTCGGCATTTTAGCGGAAACTAGCCGAACAACATCAAAATTCACTTTCGAATGTTCATAAAAGTCATAAATAATCATACGAACCTAACGGTTCTTTCGGATTTCGAATCAGAGCTCATTCGGCAAAACCGAGCTCGAAAATCTCTTTTTAATATTTATCGACAATGAAAACTGAAACCTTCTTCCGATGTCTACCAAACGAGATCTGATTTAGCTCAAATTTTACAGACAGCTCCTAATGGACATTACAAATATTTTAAAATTATCGGCACGCCAATCGGAGTCCTAAGTTCCGAAACGACTAACCGAGGTCGTTTCATTCTCCTCCACTTAAACTCTCGTTCGTCCTCGAACGAGCCTAAGTCTAAGGCAAGATTCATGCAGATAACAAAAGAACTTGCACGACCTTCATGAGTTACTCCACGGGAATTATTTCTTGATTACAGGATCAGAATTATAACACGCATATCGAACTCTCGGATAAAAACATAGCTGGATAATATCATAACGCCATTGCCCAGCTTATTCTGACTACACTGACCCTTTCTCGATCATGAGAGAAGAGCTCTACATTTTTGAAACAAAGATACACGAAATTCTGGATGGATTAACATGATTCTGCCGGTGAATTACCTCGTCGATATACTTTTTGATATAGAACAAGTCGATGAAACAAAGAATTAGCTTACGCTTCATATAATAGGGGGAGCTTTTGAAGTACCTTGTTACTACACACTATAGAAGATTTGATGCAAGCTATATTATTTTTACGAATGCACTTTGCAACATCTCAGTTAATTTTAGTGTTGCTCCGCAAGCTCCTTGTGGGAATGTAGTTACTCATATCCTAATGTATGTCAAAGGTCCATCTGAACAAGGTCTATCGTATAAGGATAAGGATCATATAACTACTACTGGATAGTATGATGTAGACCAGGAATGATCTTCAGACTAAACATCCACTTCAGGGTATTGTCTTTGAATTGGAGTTATTATGACTGGAAAAAGTGAAAATAAAAGAGACATGTAGTTGGACCATGAGCTGAGGTAGAATACCAGCAACAAAGTTGATTACATGTGCACTTATAACGCTAAAGTAACTTCTGAAAGAATTGAGTTGTGAAAGAGATATGCCAATGATGGATGGACGATAAGCTGCACTAGACCTTTAACTCTAAGCTTTCATGAAGTAAAGCAACGTCAGTATGAGGATCGAGTTCTAGTTAAATATAGACAGATAGCCAGAAGAAAATCGAAGTCACCATACAGGGTTACTACTGACCGTGTTCTCAAATATAAAGATAGATTTTATGCTTTCAGCAGATAGGTACGTATATATGATCAGGTTTCCAGCTTATCTCTATCATTAATAGATTATTAGTGGGTTTAGCAATGATCGACACTTATTGTAGATTTCTGCCGTGACCTTACTTTGGATCGTGAGAAAAGTGGTATCAACACCTCAGAGATTTAATATTACCATTCAGCATTTGGAGGAAGACTCCTCCACTTAAAGCACAAACTCATGCAGCCATTTGAAAAGAAATAACCATCCTCGCATAGTCTGCTGGACTAAAAAAGATTTAGCTAAAAGCTGAACATAGGCAGACCTAAGCTACCAACTACCCTTTCGAGTTGCCAAACAGCTGCAACTCTCAAGTTCACAACTCCATACCTTTGCCGTAAACACCACCGCCTGATGGATGGTACTTCTATATAAAAATTTCGGCAGAGTTTCCCCTGAAACTGGATGATCCACAAAAACAGAACCAGCACTATACTATACATGGGATATCCAAAACAATAATATGCTTACCTGGCTACAATAACACGTACTCTGGCTCAACACAGGGAACGTCACAAGCGGCTACCAATCGCCCAAGCTCACTAGTTCCGGACGAAGAAGAAATGGTAATGGATCGAGGATAGAAATAATTAGAGTTTCAGGAAGTTCTTATTCTTATTTGCTTGACTACCAAAGCTAGACTACTTCCGAGTCAGGTGCGCCAAAGAATCGCAATGGAAGAGATAGACATTAAATAAGCTTTATGGAAAAACATCCATACCAATTTAACCTCCCAATAAGGAGGAAACTCTGACAATTTACCAGAATACCCTTTTATAACTAAGACTAGCTCATAGAATAACATGACTCTACTAGAATCTCGAACCAAGAGGAGACACATAGATCGAGCATTACTTACCAGCCACTTTACACTGGAAGAAACAACGACACTTCCTGATGGTGATGAATAAGAATCCCATCATCCTACCAACACTGATTTCCAAGGAGAGAGGTAAAATGACTTGACATAATAACACAAGGTGGCATAACAGGATGCCAAGCAGGCAATAGCAATACTCACCGTCAAATCTCTCATATTTAGATCAGATAAACTAGTAGGGTCTCATAAATGTTAGGAATAAATCGTATCAGAAACTCACCCCTCTACCGCAACCAATTCTTAATTACGACAATATCTAAGGAAACCGTCGAAACATGATAAGACACACTGTTTCCAAATCGATCGGAAAGATAAATCTTACTTACAGATAAGGGAAGAAGAAACACACGGGTCTACTACATCTGCCAGACTGGAAGTTCATAGAACTGCCTCTGCAGCCGAGTCGAGCCACTACCCTGATAATTACTTCTAGAAGAACCACTACCACCACGCTCTCGACTTCTACTGGATGGTGGCATTTCTCTGATTGAGGGCAAGGACGATTGTCTACTTGCCGGAGTAAGGAAAAACTCCTCAAGGGATAACCAGACTCATGATAATGATAATAGGAAAACTCCTCAAAGGATAATCAGACTCACGACAATGATAACACCTTTTCATTGAAAATGGAAGCTGGACATATTGTTGATAGCTATAAAGAGAAAACTGGGTCTGATCTTGACGAACTACTGACGCACTCTGAGACTCACGCTCTACAAGCTGAGATAGCTATGGATCGGATTGCACGCCGATATGGATCGGGTTGCACGCCGCAATGGTATAAACATATGGATTGGGTTGCACGCCGCAACAGTATAAATATATGGATCGGGTTGCACGCCGCAACAGTATAAATATATGGATCGGGTTGCACGCCGCAACGGTATAAATATATGGATCGGGTTGCACGTCGCGATAGTATGAATATATAGATCGGGTTGCACGCCGCAAAAATATGTAATTCTGATTGTTGATATCTTCAGGATACTTAAAAACCTATATATTCTGTCTATCTTATGTCCCTGGTTGTTTATGAGTTTATGATTCCATACGTGTTTTCAGTTATTATCTGGCTCTGATTTTTTATAGTTTAAATAAGATAGATTTGGTTTACCTGTTTTCTTCTCCCTGGCTAGCTATCCTATTCTTTAAGGTGTCTAGTCTACCCCACTTATTGAGTCTTTTTGACTCACCCTTGTTTGTTGTTTGTTTCTTGTCTATCCATTTCGTTTCGGCAAGTTTGCTCCAGGATTGAGTTCGCCACGTTGTTAAGAAGCAAAGACAACTTCAGCTGTCAGGGTGAGCCACCTTTGTTCAGGATGGCCACCAGTGGTATGTTTATTATTTCAGTCGTATTTTTCCCCCTTCAGGAGGCGTATGTATTCTATTGTACTCTTAGATGTCTAGTCTGGATAGCCCTAAACCTAGTATGTTGGGTAGTTAGCTGTAATTTCTTTGTACAGCCTAGAGGTAATAGTATATCTTTGTTTTTTCTAGTTTTGTTCTTATTTATGAGTTGGATTTATATTTATTTTTCTAATTCAGTTGTTAAGGGTTCGTCCGATGGGTCTAGGGGAGGATGTCGGGTGTCCGCACGGCCTAGCCGGATTTCGGGCCGTGTCACAATGACTTCAAAAGTTCTTGGTAAGGGTAAAGTACTCCTGAAACTCACTTCAGGAAAAACTTTAGACCTCATGGATGTGCTACATGTTCCTACCATTAGGGCAAACCTGATTTCTGTAGCCTTATTAGTAAAAGTGGGGGTAAAAGTATTATTTGAATCTGAAAAGATTATAATGACAAAAAATGATGTGTTTGTTGGAAAGGACTATTGTAACCAAGGACTCTTTGTACTTAATATTTCGGGTGTTGTTAATGAAAGTGTATCTGCTTCTGCTTATAGTGTTGAGTCAATCTCTTTATGGCATGCTAAACTAGGGCACGTGAATGTCTCATATATACAGAAAATGCAATTACTAGGATTAATATCTTGTTTAGACTCAAATAACTTTGACAAATGTGAAATTTGTGTTGAAGCTAAAATTACTAGAAAATCGTATTTTTCTGTAAACCGAGAAACTGAACTACTATCTCTAGTTCACACTGATTTGGGTGATTTGAAACAAACCATGACTAGAGGTGGTAAAAGATATTATATGACTTTTATTGATGATTTTTCTATATATACTAAGTTATATTGCTTAGAAATAAATATGATGCTTTTGAGGCTTTTATTTCTTATAAAACTGAGGTTGAAAATCAACTTAATAGAAAAATCAAAAGAATTAGATCTGATAGAGGAGGAGAATATTTGGCCTTAAATGATTATTGTAAAAGAAGGAATTATTCATTAAGTAACCCCTCCAGATTCACCTGAGCCTAATGGAGTAGCTGAAAGGAAAAATAGAATACTGGAGGAAATGATGAACTCTATGTTAGTCAGTGCTAATGATCCTCATAATTTGTGGGGTGAAGCAATTTTATCTGCATGTCACTTACAAAATAGGATTCCTCATAAAAGAACAAGTAAAACTCCCTATGAATTATGGAAAGGTTATAAACCTAACCTAAAATATTTAAAAGTGTGCAGTATTTAGCTAAAGTTCTTTTACATGAAACTAAAAAGAGAAAACTAGGTTCAAAAACTGCTGATTGGATGCTTATTGCGTATGCTAAACATAGTGTTGTATATAGATTTTTTGTTATATAAAGTGACGTGCTTGGTTGCAATACTATTTTTGAGACAACGAATGTTGAATTCTTTGAACATATTTTTCCACTTTCTAATAAAATTTCTCATGCACCTGTTGAAAGAAATAAAGAGAGTATCTCTACTTAGGAACTGAGAAGGAGCAAAAGGCCTAGAAAAGAATATTTTTCTTATGGGAATGATTTTCAAACTTTTATTGTTAATAATGAACCACTAAATTATTTTGAAGCAATTTCTTCTTCTGATTCTGAATATTGGAAAGAGGTAATAAAAGTTGAACTTGATTCTATTATGAAAAGCAATACATGGATTTTGACTGATTTACCTTCTGGTACAAAACCTATTGGTTGCAAATGGAATTTCATAAAGAAATTTAATCTTGATGGCTCTACAGAAAAATATAAAACTTGTTTAGTAGCAAAAGGATTTTCTCAAAAATAAAATATAGATTATGTTGATACATTTGCACCAGTGACTAGAATTTCTTCAATACGACTTTTAATTGTTCTTGCCTCAATTTATAAGCTTTTTATTCACCAAATAGATGTTAAAACAATATTTTAAAATGGTAATTTGGAAAAAAAAAAATTTATATGGTTCAGCCCGAAGGATATGTTGTTCCAGGGCAAGAAAATAAAGTTTGTAAATTAATGAAATCTCTTTATGGCCTTAAGCAAGCTCCTAAACAATGGAATGAAAAGTTTGATCAAGTCTTAGTGAGAGACGGTTTTTGTTCGCTAGAAGTGGATAAATGTGTTTATACCAAAGTTTTAAATGGTGAATTTGTGATAATTTATTTACATGTTGATAACATGCTTATATTTGGTACTAGTTTAAATATTGTGCAGAATACCAAATTATTTTTGTCTGCTAACATTGATATGAATGATCTGGGTGAAGTGAACATGGTATTGGTAGTTTAACGTCATAAGAAGTGATGATGGTATTTTGTCATCATAAGAACACTATGTTTAGAGACTTCTTAAGAAGTTTGATTGTTTTGATGTGACACCGGTGGCTACTCCTTATGATGCTAGCTCTCAATTGGAAAAAAATAATGGTGACCCAGTTGCTCAGTATCTAAATATGCTCAAATTAGTGGGAGTCTGATGCATTTAATGAATTTTACAAGGCCTGATATAGCTTATGTTGTGTGTCAACTGAGTAGATATACTCATAATCCCAATCAAGAGCATTGGTCTGCATTAGTAATACTGATGAAATATTCGAAAGGAACCATAGGTTATGGTATCTTGTATAGTAAATTTTTCACTGTATTAGAAGGATACAGTGATGCTAACTGGATCTCCGATTCAGATGTGATAATATTTACTAGTGGCTATGTATACACCCTTAGTGATAGTGCAATAGTATGGAGATTAGCCAAGCAAACTATAATTGCTAAATCTACCATGGAATCTGAATTTATAGCTCTGGAGTTGGCTGGTTCTGAGGCTGAGTGGCTAAGAAACTTCTTAGCTGATATTCCTTTAACAAAGAATTCGCTGCCTCATGTGTCTATCCATTGTGATAGTAAAGCGACTATTGATGTTGCCAAGAATAAATCTTTGAAATGACCCGCATTTTCGGTTAGGCCGTGCGAGCACCTGACATCCTCTCCTATACCCGTCGAGTGAACCCTTTTGAATTAAATTCACAAAAATAAATATAAAATCAACTTATAGATAAGAAATAAGACTTAAAGAGATACGAACATAACTATACATAAGTTGTACAGAAGAAGTTACAGTTGACTACCTAATGTACTAGGTTTAGGGCTATCTAGACATCTAAGAATACAAATGAAGTATAAACATCTCCTGAAGGGAGCAAAATGCAACTCAGATAATAAACATAAAACTGGTGGCCATCCTGAACAAAAGCTGGCTCACCCTGACAGCTGAAGTCGTCTTCGTTCCTCAACCACGTGGCGAACTCAATCTTGGAGCGAACCTATCGAAACTAAATAAATAGACAAAAACAAATAGTGGGTGAGTCAAAAGGATTCCATAAGTGGGGGCTGGCTAGCCACCTCGAAGAAGCAGATATAATAGCCAGGGAGAAGAAAAGCAGATAAACCAAATTCATCTTATTTCAACTATTAAAAAAATAGAGCCAGATAATAACTGGAAACACATAAGAAACCATAAACTCAAAAACAACCCAGGACATGAGATAGATAGAAACACATAGGTACCCCAAAACATATTAACAATCATAAATACATGACACATATACAAAACATCGCACTACTATCACACAATACACGGCAGCAGGTTCAATGAAATGAAATGAATACAGTATGATGCAATGAGGTCACATGTTCCTGAATGCCTGATAACCCTCATCGATGCAGCACTCTCATCGCCACCATGAGATACATAAATCAATATTAAACTGCCTCGGCTCGGGACACTCATCGAGTCCGGCGGTATAATATAAAATTCGAGCGGAATACTCCTACTCGTAGAGCAGAATACTCCTGATCCTACGGCGGAATACTCCTGCTCCCATATAATCCTCGTCCATGATGATATGATATGTAATGTCACATAATTTGGACGATCATACAATAAGTAAGCATTGCTACCCCTTCAGGATTTCGAACCTAGCAGGATACTTCTATCTTTCAACTACTATTCATAATTATACCTTAACTTCCCTTCTCAATTATATACTGGACTTTCCGTTCGACAATGTGTAGTCCTACCTATATATAGTGGAGCTTTTGTCCTCAATATAATATTCACGCATTGTAGCTAAACAGTTATAAGTTCATATCTCAAACAAAATAATTATATTATTGGCTCAAGACCGAGCCCAATATAAAACACCCACCATAAGCTTCATATCTCAAATGATAGATAATTTATTCAATCAATATCTTTAATCCAATCAAAACCTTTACGTTCGATTCATATCCTTAGGTTGATAGCTCATCAATTAACATTCATAGCGACATAACTCTCTTATCCTTAACTCGACGGTAAATACAGAACATTCGGATACCAACTACCAAATAAACAAAATACGCCACACTCATAACTGGAGTACCATACTCCCAATCAAAGAAAGGATGAAACCACTTATCTTAGATCCTGGATCAGAATAGCTACTGAATAGCTTCCTTTCCTGCCCGATGTTCCTTAAAATAATACTTTTCTGAGCCAAAGAAATATATTTGCACTTATAAGTGCCCGAGAAAAAGAATATCTAACCTTTATACAAAGAAAATAGGAAAATTACCAAAATACCTCTGGGTCGGGCTTAGCCGAAAACCCATAAAATATACATTTTCGGACTCCTCATAATCCCACGAGTCCAATGGTATCATTAGTTTTCATATTTTTATGTCATATACCCATTCAATTTCATAAAGTACTAATTTCTATATTTTGATTTAAAACTATAATTAACCTTTTCCAAATAATAGTTAAATTATACTAATCATACGTAACCATCATAAGAAAATACTGTAGAATTAATTACCTTAATTGTAACTCGCTAAAACTTTAATGCCATAGATAACTAGGGACGATTTTGCACCAAGTTGCCTTTAGCTAACTAATACTAGAAAGCTAAGCCTTTACTTTACGTAAATGATTTCACGCCTAAGCTTCTAAACAGGTAGCGTGATACATTTTTCTTTTACTAAAGTTTTTCTTTCTATTCTAATCTAGAATAAGCAAGAGCAACGCACACCTATATATATACTCTCCACCGCCTCTCTTTTTAAGTAGGTGGGTAAGCTGTCTGCTTGGCATCTTGAGTTGTCCAATTTCGGACGCTTGTATCTTCATACTCTGATATCTTATTGATAAACGGTTTGCAGCGTTAGAAACTAGACACATGGGGCTTTAAATCCACATAAATATCTCCCTTTAACTCTAAGTATATTGGGAGAAAACTGCATCACAATATGACCCATTAACCTACTAGTGAAGTTGTTTACCTTGTAGATTTTTGCACCAGAAGTTGTTGGTCTGCAATTTAGGTCTAAATGGGACCCTAAAAGGCACGAAATGACCCTAAATTTTTCATACATGGCTTGTGTGACTTGCTCACGAAGGCAGAATTCGAATCGGATCTCCGAAGCTCAAGATACGGTCCTATGGAAAGAAGTCGATTTTTTAACTTTTGAAATTTTAGCAAAACCAAACGAACGACCTTAGACTTCACTTTATAAAGTTACCACAGGTCACAAATGACCATACGAACCTAACGCAACTTTCAAATTTTGAATCGGAGCTCATTTGCTCAAGTCGAGCTCGAAAACCTCTTTTGAGCTTTATTGACAACCGCAACGGAAACCTTCTCAGAAAATCTACCAAACGAGGTCCGAATTAGCTCAAATTTTGCAGACAGGTCCTACTGAACCCTACTAAACTTTTAAGTCTTTCGGCATGCCAATCAGAGTCTTAAATTCTGAAATGACTAGCTAAGGTTGTTTCAATCTTATAATGAAAAACGTAGACACATTCGTCTGAGACATAAAGTTATCAAGCAACTGTTGAGAAATGGAATAATTTCCATTAATTATGTAAATTCAGAACTAAATTTGGCCGATCCTCTGACTTAATATGTGGGAAGAAAATTAATTCTTCAAACCTCAAAAGAGATGGGGTTAAGACTAACATGATTGTAAAATAAAGATGGTAACCCAACCTATGTGATTGAAGATCCTTTGAAGTAGGTTCATATGGGTAATAAAAGATCAATATTGACACTGACGCACTTAAATGAGAGTGCGTAACTGCTACTAATTGGAGGTTACGTTTCAACCCTTAATGAATTCATAGACCTTATGGATGGTGTATTTAAAGCAGTGTACACTTGATGAATTTACCTATATGAGAGTGGAGTGAGGCCGCTCTTATGAGATTCTACCTAGATCTGTAGAGCTTTCATGAATAACCAGGCACGTGCATGGCCTATTCGTGCAAAACCGCATTGAAATGTAAAATTATAGGTTGAAATGTGACTGGTATGACCCCTGGCTTACAACAAAAAATATTGGTTCATGGAAATATTATATTTCACCAGTAATTCTCTGAGTAAAGCTTTATCAGTCTAAGTTTTGTTCATAGTCCAGAACACTCCAAACCTATTACATTTGTACCATGTAAATCCAACAAGTTTACTCCTCTATTCTTACCTCTTATAACTTATATCATCCCCGAGAAAAGCCTTTTGAAATATGTGGGGGACTGTAATGGACATTGTTGAAGCTATTTCCAAAAGTTTTTCTACATGTGTCACTACATATGAAGAACCATGGACACTTGTCTACTTTGTTGTAAAACCATGGGAGTAGAACATTGTTTTGCTAATACCATACACAAATGGCAAGAGCCATGGATGTGCCGCACATTCAAAAAAATTATGTTGCAAAATTAAAAATCAGATGGCAAGGTTATTGGACAAGTGTTCCTACATTTTTCATGCATATAAACCAATCTTCTTCCTATATAAAGGAGCATATTTGCTCATCTGAAAACCATGCAAAATTTACAGTCATTACTTACAAAATAGCAATCATTGTAATCATTACTCTCATTCTCAAATTCTTTCGTTTTGTCCTTTTTTTCACTCACTCTTTCTTTCATTGTTTACTTGTGTGTAATAATTCAAATGCCTATTTAATCCTGGGGAAACATTTCTAAACTGTAGAAATAGTTTCTTAGGATGGTGCCCAGCAGGACTCAAGCTTTATATAACATTATAAGTATCCTTATTATTTTGTATCCGCAATATTTTCATTGTATAAATTATTATTATATATTTCCTCTTTTGTTCCTACAAATTTTTCACCAATCTATTATGAGAAGGCCATACAGTTAAAATAGCAATGGTAAATGATTAAAAGATAACTCTCCCTAAATTGACACAATTGACCAATCCGTAAAACCTAGTGTTATTATAATATTATATTATTTTTAGGTAAATTCTGCATTTTTGTCCATAGCTAAATGAAGTACAGCTGGAGAAATATCGAGCCAAAACCTCCATGACCAAAATATATATCCGCAAAAGGAAAAAGAAAGAGTCAAAGGCCCAAGGTCTAAGAGATGATGCACAATAGGTACTGCTACTTCTTGATAATCTTTGATTATAGTCGCCAGAGCACATTAGATGATCTTCTCTATTTAAAAAACTTCCCTATTACTCCTCCTATACTTAGAGGACACTTGTCCTGAATGATGGATATTGCATTCTCATTGGACCTTTCATTTCTCTAGGGTAGCTTCCATGGTACCCTTGCTCTCCCTTGAAACGTGTGAACAACTAATTAACTTTGAATCCAGCTCTAAAGCTAGATTTGTTAGTTACTTATCTCAGAACCAAATAATTTCAAACAAGGCCGCTTGGACCTCACTGAACTTGTTATCTGAAAAAATGAATTGATTGGGCAAATGCCATGACCATTTCTATTCCTAATACCCCTGCTTTCCTTCTTGGTTCCATGAAGCTTTGAAGCTTTCATATGTGATCTATGTGAAAGAATTTTCTCCAAGTTGGTCCCATTTCACCATTATGCTGGTCACCTTAATCTTGTGATTTTAAAAAATTGCACAAATATTTGTCCACCTCCTGTAACTTTTCATTCTACCACTAAACTTGCCTGAAATTGTCCTTTAAGGGTGGTCCAAGCCCAAAGCAAGTGAAGTAAAGGCTTTCAGCCCCCCATTTTTTTAAAAAAAAAATTACTTAAGAATAATTTAGCAAAATGGCATCGGTACATTATAAATTTACAAGTGTTCCCTCGGAGGAAACACTTCAAGTATAAATTGCAAGTGCTGCCTTGCAGACAGCACTTCAAGTTATCTGGGAAGAATGTTAACCGAGATAAAAGGTCAAGTACTGCCACGAGGGCAGCACTTGTAGCACTTGTCATTTTATACTTGAAGTGCTGCCCCCGTGGATGCACTTGTCAAGTTTATAACATGAAGTGTTACCCCCGAGGGAGCACTTACTTAAAATTAGTGAGGCCATTGTTGTAAAACCATTTTAAGCTAAGGTGTCATAGTTTTGTAAATTACCCCCATCTTTTTCAGAGAAAATTACGCCACATGACCGTTGAAAAGGAATAATTATTATTTTTGTCCACCTTTTGTTGTTTCTTTCTTTCCACAACCATTTTTCTTTTTTAAAATAAATTTAAATATTTCAAATATATATATATAATATTATGTATTTCGGATATATATATTTCGGATATATATTTAATATATTTTAAATATTTCGGATATATATTTAATATATTTTAAATATTTCGGATATATATTTATTTATTAAGTTTTTGGATAGAAAAAGTTATGGACAACTAAAAGTAAATATTTATTGATGGGCGGATATTTATGTAAACTTCCCTTTTTTTTAAGGTCCCAATAATAGTAGGCTTTTTTTATTTTTTTAATTTTAGAAAAATACATATGTTAAGCTTAAAATAATAAAATGTCTATAAACTAATAAAGAATTATGTAACCATGTGCTTTTTGGTAAGTTAATTTAGATTTTAACATCAAGATTCTTCTAATTTATTTTCCTTCCCCATGTAATAAAGCTTATTTTTTGTGCTTTATTTTCTTCTTCATATTAAGCTATAGGTTCTCCAAAAAACAAAGCCACGAGATTTATAAAAATTAACTTGGGCATTGCTTTTCATTTTTCTCATGTTTTCATGCGTTGCAGCAAATAAATGGGAGCCATATAAAGTTTTATTTTGATATCAATATCTACTGTTCTAATTTGTATGTCTTTTCCTCTTCTAAATTGACATATTTTTTCATTTCACGTGTGTATATTAATTTTTAAAAGAACCAGAAAATGTCGATAAAAAAATGAATCAGGTTGTAGGTTGTTGAACACTTGAAAAAAAAAAAAAAAAGAAGAAATGAAACTTAAATACTAAAATACAAGCTCTTTAAACGTCTCAAGAAAAGGTTAAATGAGTCAACTATATTATTAATTGAAAACATGCTAATAGATGAAATTTATAATAAGATATTGCTACTAATAACTTTGGATTTACAAATTTAGAAATGTAATTTTTTATTAAATTGATATAACAAAAAAAGTTTTCACAAAAAGGAGAGGGTTAATGCCCCTTAATAAAGTTTAGCTTTAAGAACACCAACTTTATTGGGTCGCTAGAATGACTTCTTTCCTTTTCTTCTATGGAATATTTGGATCAACCATAACAATAACCTATCATAAAAACTTAATGGATGATCCCTCACTAAGTATAATCCATAAGAGAACAATGGAATAAACTCTGCTAGCTAAGAATCATCCTATAGCTAGTAAAATTATTCAATTTCCGCTCAAGTGGCACCCCCTCCCCCAAACTATTACAAGCTTAATGTGGATGAGTCAGATCAATCAAATAAAGGAGGAACTTATTAGAAATCACAGAAGAGAATGAATTTTAGGTTTCTATACTCATGTTCCATGAACTGACCAAGTCAATGTTGAGCTGCTATCTTTTTGACATGTGTTCCTCTTAATAAAACAAAATGGTTTGCTGCCTATAAAGATCGAATCAGACTCAACGGATACCATTGTACAATTGTTAGACCCTAATACTAATTCCCTTGCTTTATTGAATGATTGAAGAGATTTGATGCTGAAACTGGGCCAGATGGAGCTTAATAACTGCTTTAGAGAGCTAGCAAAACAAGGTGCACGTCAAGAAATATAACTTTTAGTGAGAGGATATTTGGTCGTTAAAAGTGTAAATACGGTTGTTATAGGTCAATAACGACCGTATAAAATCCGGTCGTCACCAAACTCCTTTTCATGTTCTATATCAGGCCAAGCCCTCCTCTCTGTTCATTTAGACCAATACAACAAAGACAATTAATTGTTAAAAAAAAAAAAAAAGCTTTCATAAAATCTTTACTACCTCATTACTTTAAACTTTAACATAGACAAAGGCCTTATTATTGTAAGTGATAATCTATTCTGAGTTGGGACCAGGTTTATTACAGAAGGCCAAGAGATAGCTGATCTTCTAGCCAAAGAAGGATTGTCAAGGAGTACCAGCTTTAGGGTTTCTATATTAGCGCAACCGCCTACTAGTAGTATTCTATCTAGTCTTTTGTATGATGCAAACATGTATATACTAGCTAGTTGCCCAAGAGACATTTCTCTTTAATGTTGTAATATCCTTGTCAATTATGGCAATTTTGATGCACAATGGGTTTTGTACTTGTTGTAGTCATGTTTTAATATTTATAATATTTCGTAGTATTATCAAGAAAAAAAAAACTTTATTGGGTCGCCCTTCTTGCCCCTTAGTGTGGAGGGTGATCTGATGATACATTCTGGAGATAGAAGTGGACTGCCGACTATATCTTCTGGTGCATCTACAAAATATATTTAGATTCCCTTGTTCTTAAAGAAAATTAGAGGAAAATATTGTCACGACCCAAAATCCGGATAGGTCGTGAGGGCATCCAACTAATCCTGTCGGGCGAACCCACTTAATTATGAATGAATAATATAAGCTTCTCAATGAAAAATATAAATATCTCAATACCATAGATAAAATAGAAATACTCCCAACAATAAAAGGTTTAAGTACTCCCCGAATCATGAACATCTAAGAGTGTCGAATAAGTTATACAACTCCAAAATTTTGGGAATACATCATAGGAAAATATAAACTATATAGGTGGCCACCACGGACGAAGGGTTGGCTCACCGCTAATAGAGGGATGCTCCGCCTCGATCAACCACGATGCTCACTAGTAGATGGTGTCGAACCTGTAAGACATAAGTAAACCAACAAAGAAAAGGAAAGGGGTGAGTCGAGCGACTCAATAAGCGGGGACGGGGCTCCAAGTAAAATAGCAAGTTGCTCATATATGCAAAGCAAAATAACTCAAGGTAATGGGAAATAAAGAGAAACCATTTAATTAACCGTCAAGTAAAATTTGTACTCCGTCATCAAAGTACCACGGCACCTTCAATGTAACTCGCGGATAAATACATAACCACATCACACTACAATAATATGCACGGAACTACATCGTGCGATGATAATATGTACGGAACTACATCGTACCCCAATAAAAATGCACGGAACTACATCGTGCTAGGTAATATGTACAGAACTACATCGTGCCACAATCATTTATATAGGAGCATATATCATACAAAGGGTGTGGAGCAAGTCCACCAAGAAAGCGAAATACACTTAACTCGGTCCGAAGCTCACTAGCTACTCAACAATGGTTTTCGCTTTTCAAACCTCTTCCAAATGTTCTTGCTCTATCAAAGGAATGTAATGCAATAAATACCAAGGCTAATGGTTAAACATTACAACCTTAAGCTAAAGAGGTTAAGAAATCAACTTAAAAGTCAATCCCAATCCCATATGGTTAACCCCAAAATTGAACTCACTATTACGTTACCCGTAATCACACAAACCTAAATATATATTAGAAATCCTATCTTGATAAAAATTGGGGTGTCAATTATCAATTTTACTAAATATATAACTTAGTGTTATGCACCCACTTTCTATATCTCAAATACCATTCCATTCCATTGAAGTGAAACATATATCCAAGTGTGATTAATATAAAAATACATATACCCAATATATTATAATTATATTTCCAAAATAATAATTACAATTAGCTAGAGGAAAGGTAAAATAGATCACTTGATGCAAAACATGAACGAAAATGGCGATACAGTAATGAAAGAGGAACATAGCAACACCATCAAGCTCACAATACTAACGGAAGATATGAATAGGTTCAATAGGTATCATTTCAGCGCTTACTTCTAACAAAACACTATTCAATCATTGCTATCATTATACCATTTTTATTCGCCATCATCATTATCTTAATCCTATAATTTTAATAAAGCTAACAAATGGGTAAAATCCTATTTGCATGGTTACTGTAATAAATACACTAGTAATAAGAAACTTACTTGCTATTTGAACTAATTTGAAAGCTCAAGAGCAAAGGAACTAACGGCTGCACATTTGATTTATCCCCAAATTGTTTCTCTTCTTAGCCATTAGTTTACAACCCTAAAAGTCTAAGGCATGGTCTTTTATATGCTATAAAAATGGACTAAAAATTAGTTATGGGCCTAATCAATTATTTCACTTAGTCAAAATAATTCAAGGCCCATAACAAATTGTCTATTTGGCCTAATGGTCATTTAGTAAATTCTCCATATATACAAAATTCCTACCTCATAAATAATGAGTAAATATTCTCACTAACTCATTAAGTAACTAGACTATAGGTAAAAATTATCGGGTCGTCACATTCTCCTCCACTTAAATACAAGTTCGCCTTCGAACGTGTTTCTTCCAATACCAACAATCGATCTATACACAGAATCACAACACCAAACCTTTTACCACTCATAACCAAACTTCATAAGAACTCCAAAATTTGGCTAAGTCCCAAAATTTACAAAAATTTCGCCAGAGTTTCCTTTGTAAATTGGACTATCCAAAAATAATACCTGTCTCAAATACCAACAACCACCATATACAACATAACAAGCTATGCATAGGCACCAAACAAAGCTCAAGATAATCATAACCGCTCCGACAAGGAGGTAAATCTCAATAATAAATCAAACACACTCCGGCAAGGAGCTAAATCACTCGAATAAATCAAATACTCCGGCAAGAAGATAAATTACTTTAACGAATCAGAAAACTTCGACAAGGAGGTAAACATGCTATAGCTCATAATTAATAAGAGGAATTTAAATGCAAGGACTTTAAAATTTACTTACCTGATGCCTCAAACAAGTGGGGATATATATCCCGCATGCTCGACTCAATCTCCCAAGTATCCTCATCATGCGGACGGTTATGCCATCGCACTTTTACTAATGAAATCTCTTTAGACCTCAACTTTCGTGTGTCTCTCCCTACAATAGCAATTGGAACTTCTTCATAAGCTAAGTTCACATACAATTGAACTGAGTCAACGTCTATGACATGAGTGGGATCTCGAACACACTTCCGGAGCATAGAAATATGAAAAGAGGGATGAACAGGCATAGACTCTGGCAATGCAAGTCGATAAGCAACCTCACCAATACGCTTCATAATCTTAAAAGGACCAATGAACCTAGGACTCAACTTGCCCTTCTTCCCAAATCTCTTCACACCCCGCATTGGTGACACCTTCAAGAAAACCATATCAGCCTCCTCAAATACCAACTCTCGGCTTCTCTTGTTCGAGTATGATATCTGCCTACTCTGAGCAGTTCGAAGACGATTCTGAATGATACGAACCGTATCCAAAGTCTGACGAACAATATCAGGACCCAACACCTCAATATCTCGAGACTCGAACCAACCAACTGGAGATCGACATCGGCGACCATATAATGCCTCAAACGGCGCCATCTGAATGGAAGACTGATAACGGTTATTATAAGCAAACTCTGCAAGAGCCAAATGGTCATCCCAATGACCGCCAAAATCCAAGGCACGTGCTCTCAACATATCCTCAAAGATCTGAATAGTCCGCTCAGACTGTCCATCAGTCTGCAGATGAAATGCGGTACTAAGCTGGACCTGGGTACCCAACTCTCGCTGAAAAGCCTGCCAAAACTGAGAAGTAAACTGAGAGCCTCGATCAGAGATAATAGACAACAGAGTACCATGCAGCCGAACAATCTGCTCAATAAAGATCCGAGCCAACTTCTTTGATGTATCAGTTGTCTTCAACGGAATGAAATGGGCCGACTTGGTAAGTCTATCGACAATGACCCAAACTGAATCATGATGCCTCAATGTCTTTGGCAAGCCAACTACAAAATCAATGGTAATCCTCTCCCACTTCCACTCAGGAATGGGTAGTGCCTGGGCTAAACCTACGGGTCTCCTATGCTCGTACTTGACTTGCTGACAGTTCAAGCACCGAGATACATGATCAAAGACATCTTTCTTCATCCCCTTCCACCAATACAACTCCTGAAGGTCCTGGTACATCTTGGTGATACCGGGATGAATGGAATACCACGAACTGTGAACCTCATCAAGAATCAACCGCCTCAAATCACCAACATTAGGAACACAAAGACGACCACCAACCCGAAGAATACCATCACTATCCAACTCAAAAGGAGGGGCTCCTCCACTTTGCATACGCCCTCGCAACTCAAGAAAGTAAAGGTCCTCGAACTATCTTTCCTTAATCTGGCTAACTAAGGAAGACTGAGCCACCATACAAGCAAATACCCGATTCGAGTCCGAACTATCAAATCTCACCCTCGAATTATATAGAGTCTGCAACTCTCAAGCTAAAGGTCTCATCTCAACATCAAGAAATGCAAGACTACCTATAGACTTCCTACTCTATGCATCAGCCACCACATTAGCTTTTCCCGGATGATAGTGAATAGTAAGATCATAATCTTTGATCGGCTCGAGCCATCTACGTTGCCTACCATTCAAGTCCTTCTGAGTAAGCAAGTACTGCAAGCTCTTGTGATCGGTGAAGATCTCACAAGGCTCGCCATACAGGTAATGTCTCCAAATCTTTAAAGCAAATACCACAGATGCTAACTCCAAATCATGAGTCGGATAGTTCTTCTCATTCACTTTCAACTGCCTAGAAGCATAGGCAATGGCTTTACCATGTTGCATCAAGACACATCCCAACCCAACACGAGAAGCATCACAATAAACTACAAACCCTCCAGCTCCAGAAGGAAGAGATAACACTGGAGCGCTAGTCAATAATGACTTGAGCTTCTGAAAGCTCGCCTCACACTCTTCTGACCAACGAAATTGAACCGCTTTCTGAGTCAGGCGGGTCAATGGAGCAGCAATAGATGAAAACTTCTCCACAAATCGCTGATAATATCCAGCCAGACCAAGAAAACTACGAATCTCTGTCGGAGAAGTAGGTCGTGGCCAATTCTGAACGGCCTCAATCTTCTTAGGATCAACTTTAATACCCTCACTAGATACAACATGTCCCAAGAAAGCCACTGAGTCTAACCAGAACTCACACTTTGAGAACTTAGCATTAAGCTTACGTTCCCGAAGTGTCTGAAGAACCAATCTCAAATGATGCTCATGCTCCTCACGGTTTTGTGAATAGACTAAGATGTCATCAATGAAAACAATAACAAATGCGTCTAAATAGGGCTTGAATACACGGTTCATCATATCCATAAAAGCTGCCGGAGCATTCGTAAGCCCAAAAGACATAACCAAGAATTCATAGTGACCATAACGGGTCCTGAATGCTGTCTTCAGAATATCGGACTCCCGAATCTTCAATTGATGATACCCAGACCTCAAATCAATCTTGGAAAAGAACTTGGCTCCTTGCAACTGATCGAACAAGTCATCAATACGAGGCAAAGGATACTTATTCTTGATAGTGACCTTGTTCAACTGCCTATAATCAATGCACATACGCATAGAGCCATCTTTCTTCTTAACGAACAACACTGGAGCTCCCCAAGGCGACACACTAGGTCGAATGAACCCCTTATCCAATAAGTCTTGCAATTATTCCTTTAACTCCTTCAACTCGGCTGGAGCCATACGATACGGAGGAATAGATATAGGCTGAGTTCCGGGCACCAATCAATACCGAACTCAATATCCCTATCCGGAGGAACTCCAGGCAAATCATCGGGAAACACATCAGTGAACTCCCTCACAACGGGAACAGAATCAAGAGACGGAACCTCTATACCAGTATCTCGAATCATATCAAGATAAGCATAACACCCCTTATTCACCATCCTCCTTGCTTTCATAAAAGAGATAATACGTCCCGTAGGTGGCAAACAAGAACCGTGCCACACTACCGGTACTGAGCCAGGAAAAGAGAGCCGAATAGTCTTGGCATGACAATCGAGAGTAGCATAACATGATGCCAACCAATCCATACCGATAATCACATCAAAATCCACCATGTCCATAACTAATAAATCAACTATGGTCTCACGTCCCCCAAAAGATACAGTACAACCAGGATACACCCGCTCCACCACAATAGACTCTCCAACAGGAGTAGAAACACAAAATGGATCACGAATACACATATAATCAACATTAAAACCCGAAGCAAAATAAGGTGACACATAAGAATACGTGGAACCTGGATCAATCAAGGAATAAGCATCACGTCCATAAATCGAAAGTGTACCTGTAACCACTGCATTGGATGCCACAGCATCCTGTCTGGCTGGCAAAGCATAAAACTGCCTCTGAGGCTGAGCTGAACTAGTACTCTGATTACCACCCCTCGAAGGGCCACTACCACCACGCCCACGGCCTCTGCCTGGCGGTGGTGCACTCCTACCTGGCTGAGAACCTGATGTAGTACCATAAGTCTGCACAGATGCCTGGGGTCGAGAAAAAGACTGACTACCTCCCTGAAGTAGTCTAGGACAATCCTTTATGTGATGACCAAGCTCACGACAATGATAGCACCCAGAATTGGGTCTGCGCTGTACGTGCTGCTGAGGTCGTGAAACAGACTGGCCTAGCTGAGAAGGCTGAGAGAATAGAGTCTGCTCATGATGGGGTACAAATGTGCTCCTCGAGCTGTGAGCCATAGACTGAGCTAGCCTATCAGAAGACCTCCCCTGAAACTCCTTGCCTCCAGATGAGGCAATAGGAAGTCCACCATATCCACGGGATCTCTTACTATCTCTCTCCAACTCTTCTTGCTCCAGAGCTCTATAAGACTCATATCGGCGAGCAATATCCACCGCTACATCAAATGAACTACCAGCCTCTATCTCACGAGCCATACTAGATCTCAAAGTAGTAGAAAGACCATCAATGAACCTCCTAACCTTCTCTGACTCCGGACGAACAAAATCAAGAGCATCACGAGACATGTCTAAGAATCGAACCTCATACTCAGATACAGTCATATGGCCCTATCTCAACCTCTCGAACTGCCTGCGCCTCTCATCCTGCTGGCTACGCAGAAGGAACTTATCCATAAACCTCTGCAAAAATTCACTCTAAGACAGCTTCGGCAAGCCCTGCCTAGCTAGAGTAAGTGTATTCCACCAAGTCAGAGCGGGACCCTCAAGTTGGAAAGCTGTATAATCAACTCCATGCTCCTCAAGATATCCCAAAGCACCTAATATCCGCTGGCAACGATCCAGAAAGGCCCGTGGATCCTCAGATGGAAGTCCTCCAAATTTCGGTGGCAGTAACCTAGTGAACTGAAGAAGTCTGACTTGGTTCACCTCCGGAACCACAATCTGCCCTGGCTGACCTGCCTGAACAACCTGGGGTACACTACCCACAACTGCTACCTCTGGAGTCTGCATAGGAGAAGTAACAAACTGAACTGGGGTCTGCATACCTCGCATCTGAGTACCCACTGGTGGGCCAACATGAGAAGCTAAGTGGGTCGCGGGAGATCCCTGTGGTGCAAGAGTCTGTAGGACACCCAAAATCCTCAACATAGTATCCTGAAGTACCGGTGTAGCAATAAATCCCTGATCAACCTAAACCTCTGGCTGATCCTCAATCTCTGTATCATCATCATGATCTACAACTCTCGTGGCCCTAGCAGCTCCAGCCCTAGGCTGGGCGGCAGTACGAATCTAAACTCCACGTCTGCCTCGGCCACGTCCTCTGCCTCGACCTCTCGCTTGGCCGACACCTCTAGCTCCACCTCTTCCGGCAACTGGTACATCAGGTGGTGCCTCCGGCCCCACCTCCACCTCCTGAGCTGAAGAACGAGTCCTCACCATCTGCGCGTTATATAGTGGAAAAGGATTAGTCTTGTTATTGAAATACTATGCACGATAAGGAGGGAAAGAAGGGAAGTTTCCTAAATGTCACCATAGCGTCTCGTAGATAAGTACGGACGTCTCCGCCCGATCAGCAAGACTCTATTAGACACTGTTCATGATTCGTGAGCACTCTAAACCTATGGCTCTGATACCAATTTGTCACGACCCAAAATCCGGATAGGTCGTGAGGGCACCCAACTAACCCCGTCAGGCAAACCCACTTAATTATGAATGAATAATATAAGCTTCTCAATGAAAAATATAAATATCCCAATACCATAGATAAAATAGAAATACTCCCAATAATAAAAGGTTTAAGTACTCCCCGAATCATGAACATCTAAGAGTGTCGAATAAGTTATACAACTCCAAAATTTTGGGAATACATCATAGGAAAATATAAACTATATAGGTGGCCACCACGGACGAAGGGTTGGCTCACCGCTAATAGAGGGATGCTCCGCCTCGGTCAACCACGATGCTCACTAGTAGATGGTGTCGAACCTGTAAGACATAAGTAAACCAACAAAGAAAAGGAAAGGGGTGAGTCGAGCGACTCAATAAGCGGGGACGGGGCTCCAAGTAAAATAGCAAGTTGCTCATATATGCAAAGCAAAATAACTCAAGGTAATGGGAAATAAAGAGAAACCATTTAATTAACCGTCAAGTAAAATTTGTACTCCGTCATCAAAGTACCACGGCACCTTCAATGTAACTCGCGGATAAATACATAACCACATCATACTACAATAATATGCACGGAACTACATCGTGCGATGATAATATGTACGGAACTACATCGTACCCCAATAAAAATGCACGGAACTACATCGTGCTAGGTAATATGTACAGAACTACATCGTGCCACAATCATTTATATAGGAGCATATATCATACAAAGGGTGTGGAGCAAGTCCACCAAGAAAGCGAAATACACTTACCTCGGTCCGAAGCTCACTAGCTACTCAACAATGGTTTTCGCTTTTCAAACCTATTCCAAATGTTCTTGCTCTATCAAAGGAATGTAATGCAATAAATACCAAGGCTAATAGTTAAAAATTACAACCTTAAGCTAAAGAGGTTAAGAAATCAACTTAAAAGTCAATCCCAATCCCATATGGTTAACCCCAAAATTGAACTCACTATTACGTTACCCGTAATCACACAAACCTAAATATATATTAGAAATCCTATCTCAATAGAAATTGGGGTGTCAATTATCAATTTTACTAAATATATAACATAGTGTTATGCACCCACTTTCTATATCTCAAATACCATTCCATTCCATTGAAGTGAAACATATATCCAAGTATGATTAATATAAAAATACATATACCCAATATATAACAATTATTTTTCCAAAATAATAATTACAATTAGCTAGAGGAAAGGTAAAATAGATCACTTGATGCAAAATATGAACGAAAATGGCGATACAGTAATGAAAGAGGAACATAGCAACACCATCAAGCTCACAATACTAATGGAAGATATGAATAGGTTCAATAGGTATCATTTCAGCGCTTACTTCTAACAAAACACTATTCAATCATTGCTATCATTATACCATTTTTATTCGCCATCATCATTATCTTAATCCTATAATTTTAATAAAGCTAACTGTTGGAATTATCTGTTAAGAGTCCACCCATAAGGGGTGCTCTTAAAGCTTATCCTGGTAAATAAATAATTACCTAGTAGAGTCCTATAAGAGGACAACTACTTCATATAAGCTATAAATAAGACAGTAATACACAATGAAAAGAACGTACTTTTCTATACAGCTCTTCTTCCTATCTCTCTCTCAAATAACTAGGATTTTGAACCGTGGCTGGAACTACTGGCAGTCGGTAGTTGTCACGTGCTTGACGGATCAACTCCTTTATCCACGGTCTAAACACCTAGTTATTTGAGAGAGAGATAGGAAGAAGAGCTGTATAGAAAAGTACGTTCTTTTCATTGTGTATTACTGTCTTATTTATAGCTTATATGAAGTAGTTGTCCTCTTATAGGACTCTACTAGGTAATTATTTATTTACCAGGATAAGCTTTAAGAGCACCCCTTATGGGTGGACTCTTAACAGATAATTCCAACATCTCCCACTCACACATAATGAGAGTGCTCTTATAATATGAGAAACATATTCTCATCTCATCTCTACAAATATTCATACAGTGAAATAGACCGTGCGACCAGCATACTGTGAGAGCTACGTGCTATACATCTGTTAGGAGTATATAGCCTCTCGTCGAGTGCAAACCTGCAAGTAGATTATAAAGTATGCAATACCCTAGATCATATGAATCACATTTTGATATCCTCTCAAAATCTCAAATATCATTTTTATGTATTCACAATTATAACTCATAAGTTATAACTGGTGCACCTGTGAATACAAAATTAATGAGATTCCATTAATGATCTTCCTCTTCTCACGATTCTTTTAACATTAGCTCAACTGCTTTTCTAGATAAGTCCCGCCAGACCGCATCCATTTTCATGGTCTTTAGGAAACACACTAAGATAGCTAACATTAGACTAAGTCTCAAGTATCTGATCAGAGTCACTGAGGGTACATAATTTGAGCCAGCATAAAGGCTCTGGGTCTCACGCAACAGTAAGTTGAGATCAAACTTACGTTAACCCAAGGTCGACATTAGCACACATGGTATGAAACATGTGCTACAACATTTTTCTCCTTTCCTTAAGGAGCGTATGTCTTTATAAATAATGTTGTATAGATGAAATTCAGACACCATATGTATCTAAATTCGAGTTTCTTAAACTCACATCTAGCTCACTAAGTAGACTAGGTGAACATCATTTCACCTTAATAACCTTATGTTATTATTTAAACGACTCTACTGATTTTAAGCATATCGCTCTCAAATTATCCATTTGATAATTTTTCTTAAAATCAAGTCTCATCTCCACTTATCACTAAGATAAGGAGGCGGTTGCCTGTGTGAGAAGGCCAACCTCTTGTCTACCCGACATACTAAAATATAATTGAAGAATGTACTAAACACTCAATAAATCATGAATATGTATGTAAGTAAATCAACTTTATTGATTATCAAAGAACATAGTTTTATGAACAACTAGAAAAACCAAGAATAATACAAAAGTACTCAAAGTCTACGCAAGCCTTGAGACCTAGTGTGTCTCACAAATGCATCTCTAGCTAAAGGCTTGGTCAATGGGTCTGCTACCATATCTTCTGTAGATATTTTCACCAGGTTCAACCTCTTGCGTTTATACATGTCTCTTGCATAGTTATACTTGATATCTATGTGCTTGGTATCACAATGATGCTTAGGATTCTTAGTTGCATCAACTGCAGCCTTACTATCACAGTAGACCAACACTGGTTCATCATCAGTGTTACCCAACAAGCTTTTGAAGAGCCTATTCAATCAAACAGCTTCTTTTGTTGCTTTTGACAGAGCCACATATTCGGCTTCCATCGTGGATAGTACTACACATGATTGCTTCTTACTCTTCCATGATATGGCACCATTACTAAGTAAGAAGACATATCCAGAGGTAGACTTCCTCTCGTCTAAATCTCCTCCATGATCAGCATCAGTGTATCCAACTAATCACAAATCTTTGTTGCCTTGATAACAAAGTGCGTAGTCAGCTGTTCCTCTCAGATATCTCATGATCCTCTTTACTGCTTGCCAATGTGCTGGACCTGGATCGGATTGATATCTACTTACCAAGCCAACAGCTTGACAAATATCAGGTCTAGTACACACCATAGCATACATTAGACATCCGATTGCACTTCTATAAGGCACTCGCTTCATCTTTTCTGTCTCTTCAGGAGTCTGAGGACACAAATGATTTCCCAAGTTATGGCCTTTGCTGATAGGAGTGTCAATTGGGTTGCTATTCTGCATATTAAATCGTTCAAGAATTTTCTTAATGTAATTCTCCTGAGAGAGATACAATAGTTTCTTAGGACGATCTCTTGAAATCTTGATTCCAAGAATATATGCAGCTTCACCCATATCTTTCATCTCAAATTGAGATGACAACCAGGCCTTTACCTCGTTTAGTAACTCCTTATCATTTCCAGCTATAAGTATATCATCGACATACAATGTCAGAATTACAAGCTTATTTCTTGATCTCTTGGTATAAACACAATGGTCTTCATCAACCATAGTAAAACCATTGGATATGATCATATTTTGAAAGTGTATATACCACTGCCTTGAAGATTGTTTGAGGCCATAAATAGACTTCATAAGTCTACAAACCTTTTGTTCGTGGCCTTTTTCAATGAAACATTCGGGTTGTTCCATATAAATTTCTTCATCTAATTCTCCATTGAGAAAGGCAGTCTTTACATCCATCTGATGTAATTCAAGATCTAAACTTGCTACTATAGCTAGAATCAGGCGAATTGAGTTAAATCGCACAACAGGTGAGAAAGTCTCTTCGTAGTCTATTCCTTCCTGTTGTGTATAACCTTTCGCCACCAGTCGAGCCTTATATCTCTCAACTGTGCCATCAGCCTTGAGCTTAATTTTGAGAACCCATTTGCTCCCAATAGCTCTGCGTTCTTTTGGGAGATCAACTAGTTCCCAGACTTTGTTGACTCTCATTGACTCCATTTCATCTTCCATTGCTTTTATCCATTTTTCCTTAGAAGGGCATGAGAAAGCCTCTTTTGCATTTTTAGGCTCATTTTCTACTTGTAAGAACAACATAAAAAGTTCAGCACCTTCGACATCAAATCGTCGGCGAGGAATCTTTTTACGTAAACCACGTCCTTTTTGTGATTCTTCTCCGTTGCTCCCACTTGGATCAAGAACATCTATCTTGCTCCCACTTGAAATAAGATCAGTGACCATCTCGCTCCCACTTGGAACAAGATCCATTTGGTCACTGTTTGATGTCAAATGATTACTTACATTCGCATCCGATGATGAAGGAGGTTGTTGATGTGAAACTAATTCATCATCAGTTAAATTTCTCCCACTCGAATGAAGTGATCTTTGTACATTTTGATCCTCTATCTCAAACAAGGTTAGGTCTTGACCTACCTCTCCCTTTTTAGGAAACTCATCCTCTAAGAATGTGACATCTCGTGATTCAAATTCAGTTACGCTCCCACTGTCTTGCTGACCTATAAACACATAACCCTTATAGGTTTCTGAGTATCTTATGAAAATACTCTTCTTTCCTCTCGGGCCTAATTTGCCATGTTTGTGTGAAGAATCATGTGTATAGGCAGCGCAACCCCAAGGTCTTAATACACTTAGGTTGGGTGCTCTTCCAGTCCATAACTCATATGGAGTGGTTGCAACTGATTTTGTAGGCACTCGGTTAAGTACATAGGTAGCAGTAAGCAATGTATCACCCCAATAACTAATTGGGAGGTTAGCTTGTGCCATCATTGACCTAACCATTTCTAGAAGCGTCCTGTTTCTTCTCTCCGCAACACCATTTTGTTGTGGAGTATTTGGGATTGTCAACTGATGAACAATTCCCTTTCCATCACATAACTCATTAAATTGAGTTGACAAGTACTCTCGACCTCGGTCAGTTCGAAGAACTTTTATCTTCTTGTCTAATTGATTTTCCACAAAGCTTATATAGCGTTGGAAACAACTTATTGCTTCTGATTTGTGGGAAATTAAATAGACATAACTGAAACGAGTGTAGTCATCTATAAATGTGATGAAATAGTACGCTCCATGCCTAGCCCTGACATTCATAGGCCCACAGATGTCCGAATGGACTAACTGCAAGGGATATTCAGCTCTAGTCGCTTTACCGAAGGGTTTTCTTGCAGATTTTCCTGCTAGACAATTTTTACAAGTGGACAATTCCACATGTTCAATGCCAGTAAGCAAACCTTGTTTTGCTAACCTTTGCATTCTTTGCTGGCCAATATGACCAAGTCTAGCATGCCATATGTTTACATCACTATCATATATATGTGAGGAAGCAAACATAGAAAAACTAGCATTATTATTAAATGAATCATAATCCAAATCCATAATAATAAAACCTCTGGTTACATGACCAAAACCAAATAAAGTTGAACCTAAAGTCAATTTGACAGAATTGTCATGGAAAAACAAGCAAAAGCCAAGCTTAAGCAAAACAATAACAGAAATAATATTCCGGCGAATTCCTGGAGCATAGAGGACATCATGTAATAGTAGGTGTCGACCACCAAGCAAGACTAACTTGCATGTACCGATCCCTTCAACAGCAACCTTATTGTTGTTGCCGACATAAATCCACTTTGTTCCACATGAAATACACCGAAACTCCACAAAGGAATTGCGTTCCCTCGTTATGTGGTCCGTTGCTCCCGAGTCTACAATCCAAAAAGGATTAGATTTAGTCAAAAACACTGAACTAGAAACACAAAGTTCACTAGTTTGAGTTTTGTGAAATACCTTTCTAGGAGGCTCAGAGCAATCCTTAGCATAGTGACCCTTTTTGTCACAGTTAAAGCATTTCACCTTTGCAACATTGACACGTTTGGGACGTTTGTTATTGCCTTGTTATTCTGCCCTTGCTCTTTTAGCAGGCTGAGACTGAGTTGGTCCTCTTTTCTTAACCCAATTCTTTTTCTTTGAGCCACCTTTGGCCTTAGAGGATGTTGCCATATGCAACTCAGCTGTTGGCCTATATGCCTCAAGCCGATCCTCTTCAAGCTCAAGAGATCTCCAGACATCTTCCAGAGTCTTGATTAGCTGATTGTGGGTCAAATGCATCTTCATATGATCCCAAGAATTAGGTAAGGACCGTATGACAGCTTGAACTTGTTGCTCATCGGTCAACACATGACCAGCATCTTTTAACTCCCCAATCATGTTTGTCATAAGCCTCAGATGAGTTCTCACTGAATGTTCTGGGCGCTTCTTGTAAGAGTCAAACTTGATTGTTAAGGATCGTAGCCTTTCAATAGAACAGGTACCAAACCTATTCTTCAAAGCAACCCAAAGACCCATAGCTCTTTGGTGATCCTTAAATTCCCTTAAGATATCGTCATCTAAGGTGCTCAGCAACGTAATGCGAGCCAAGGAGTCCTTCTTTTTGCAAGCGTCATAAGCCGCACGGTCACGCCTATGCTGAGCCGTGGTGCCTTCCTCAGGCTCATCCATGACAATGTTAATTGCCTCCAGAGCCTCTTGCTCTTCTAGCACATATTGAACTTTTAAGCTCCAGGTCTCATAGTTGTCACCATTGAGTTTCAACCCTTTGTTGAGCTCAGCAACAATGTTCTTAGCAGCAGTAGACATTTTCTTTTAACAAAATAATAAAAAAAAATATAGTGAGGATCGAAAGAAGGAATATCTAAACGCAAGTACTATGTTCAACATACATATTCGGACAATAAGCACTAAGTTGATTAAGTTAATAAACACATATATTAATAATGGAATCGAAAGTTCACTATGTTCCCAGTCATCGTTCAAAAATTAAACACATGTAAATTAACCTAGTCAACTACTTAGCTTAATGTCTAATCATTTTAAAAAACAACATTTTGTTTTCATGATCTTATAATCCCGTATGGATCTAAGTTAACAAATTAACTTTAAACTTAATTATAAGTTTTATTTAACATATTAAATAAAATAAGTTAAATATTAAACTAATTAACATTCATGCATTCGTTAAACAAAAATGTTAAATATTAAACTAATTAATATTTCTCACATGTTAAACAAATTAACAATAGTAAATTAATATTAAACAAATTAACAATAATAAATTAATGTTAAACTGCTTAACATTTTAGGCATTTTTAAACTAATCGTCAATTCATACAATTGGGATAATAGAGCAAAAGTGTTTATCAAATATAAATACCAAATTTATATTCCTTTTAAAAAATATTCTGAAATTTTCAAAAAAGAAAAAGTTCAGAATCATCCACATATTTACAAATCAGGCCATTATTTACAAAGAAAAATCATATCTCTTTATCTATGTGCTTAACCGAGTGCCTACAAAATCAGTTGCATGGTTACTGTAATAAATACACTAGTAATAAGAAACTTACTTGCTATTTGAACTAATTTGAAAGCTCAAGAGCAAAGGAACTGATGGCTGCACATTTGATTTATCCCCAAATTGTTTCTCTTCTTAGCCATTTGTTTACAACCCTAAAAGTCTAAGGCATGGTCTTTTATATGCTATAAAAATGGACTAGAAATTAGTTATGGGCCTAATCAATTATTTCACTTAGTTAAAATAATTCAAGGCCCATAACAAACTGTCTATTTGGCCTAATGGTCATTTAGTAAATTCTCCATATATACAAAATTCTTACCTCATAAATAATGAGTAAATATTCTCACTAACTCATTAAGTAACTAGACTATAGGTAAAAATTATCGGGTCGTCACAAATATTTACTCTATAGCGCGCTCTAACTTTTATAAAACATGAGATATCAGTCACAATGTAATAATTTTAGTACACCAACTAGACTTTACCAAAATACAGCAAAGATAGTGTCACAAGTTATGCAGACACCCAAAGTCTCTAAAGTCTAAATATATTGTCACTTAAAAGATGTAAAAGCAAGTTAATAAGCAATAATAGCTAGCTAACTTATACTCTTCCAAAATGATAGCAAACCAATTTTAAAATGTAAATGTAACATAGGATGTTAGAGCTTTAATAAATATCGATTGTAAAGTTTATTATCAAGGGCTTCATACAATATCTATGCTCACTGGATTTTCGTAGTAATTAATTACGTTGTGGAAATGGTAATACATTGTATACCATAAGTTCATACTACTCTCTCTCAAGGATAATGCCAGTAAGAAACTAGAAGAACGAGATAAAAAGAGACATATTTTATGTGGAAGCGTATTCTTCTTTTTTCTTTTTTGAAGCTTTAACAATTCAAAAACACTTAATCTAAATTCATATAATGACATAGTGGTCATAAGAACTTCCTGTGTACACTCAACTGATATCTAGCTAGCCCTCGATGTAATTCTTTTTTTCTTTTTATATATATAAATTGGGGCACCCATGGATCGGGTGTTTCATAGATAGAATTATTCACATTACTAAAGTTAGGGAGCCCAACAACAAGAAGCTCCTTCAGGTCTAAGGCTACTTACTGTTAGTTTAGCCTAGACCTTGGTATATACATTCAACTTACAAACAAATTAGCATATCTCTACTTCTTAAACTTGGCAATTGCCATTTGTCAAATTGAAACGGCCCTCTAGCGCTTGTAGAAACTGTTGAAAGTCATGATATATACCGCATAATTAAAATTATAGTTTGTCTCTTCATTGTGTTCACTTATATAGTGACATACTATTCTTTGACAGAATTATGAAATGAGCAGTAGTGATATGTATTTTTTATTGTGTTAGTTTGGTTTGGTTTTGGATGTTCGTTACTATTCCTTCAAGCCCTTCTAGCTTTAATAGATGAAAGAGCAGGAGCAAGAGAACTTCGAAAACGTTCAATTTATCTAAAGAATCAGACATGAGAAACAGAGAATAAAGCAATATAGATATCAAATACAATATCTAAGTTCATGGATTGTTTTTATCACGTAAACATATAAAGCCATAATTGACGTTCATAGATTAAAATGTTTCAAATATATAGTATCCTATGTATTCAATAATTTGTTAATCGACAGAGAGAAAGAGGGGAAGACTAAAGCTGAAAAGAAAATTCAACAACACCCCAAATATCTCACATATGACTAGCTAGATTGTCCGAACAACACTAGTACAAAATTTTCCTAGTAAAATGGAAATAATTCCAACATATCATTCGAACAAAGAGCATGATAACAAGAAAAATAAACGACAGGAAATAGGAAACACGGAAAAATAAACGACACAAAATAGGAAAGACTGAACAAAAAAAACATGAGAAAACAACGACGACAGGAGAACAAAACAATCACATTCTTAATCAAAGCCTTTGGGGGGCATTAATCCTCATTCTTCTCTCCAGCATTGTTGTCCTTGCCAGCTTCTTGTGGTCCTGAGCTCGTACCAACTTCACCCCCTAAACCAAAAGCATCTTGGTTTGCAGCCATAGCATCAATAAACAATTGGTCATTTGTCAAAAGTTCAGTAAAACTTATTGATGCCTCACCAACATTCTTGTCTGCGGGAGTAGGTTGAGGTTGAGAAGGCTGATCATTTTGATTGGTTTCAATAGGCTGAACATCTTCATTTTTTTCATTCTCTTCATTGAGTTGTTTCTCTTCATTGAGTTGTTTCTTTCTTTCAGCAACTTTAGCCATCTTAACATCAAATAGCTTTTTTAAATCTTTAAGTTGCCTCGCATCAAGTTCATTGATGTTTCTTCCCGCAACAAGTTCGTTAAAGAGGATTTCCATTTTCGTATCCTCAATCTTTTTCTCCATTTTTCTAATTTCTTCTTCCCGAGCTTTCAATTTTTCACGAAGGTAGGTTTCAAGTCTTACTAACTTCTTCATCTTTTTTAACTGATCAGGTTCATTATTAAATTCCTCGGCAATCGACCGAGCTTGATTATCAGATGGCCACACAATGGGTTTATCTTCTCCATCTTTGTAAATAACCAATGCAAGTTTTATATCACACAGAGTCGAAAGCTGTCGTGCTTGCCTATACATACTTTGTAGTTTTTTAGCGAGAGAGGCATCCATACTTAGCTTACAAAAAATGGAAAAGAGAAAAAGAATAATAATAATAATAATAATAATAATAATAATAATAATAATAATAATAATAATAATAATAATAATAATAATAATAAGAATAAGAATAAGAAGAAGAAGAAGAAGAAGAAGAAGACACTTACTTTGATATCTAGAGCCGAATGCCTGAATATATGACTGATGAGTGTCTACCTAGCGGTGATTTATATAGATGCCTAACACTGTTATTACAATATTACCACATCATTAGATAAGTTCAAGCTAATTTAGAAAATTTTGCCCTGTTAGGAAAGAAATTGATTTTGTTTCTAAATGAATTTCTAATTTTCTTAAAATGCTTGAAAATGATAATTGTCTAACTTGAATTTTAGATATCAAAATCCATGGAGCAGATTTTGGGGAATTTATAAATGCAAATATTCATATGTTTCGGTAAAAACTTACCCGTACTGGGTATTTACACGTCGATATATAGATGCATAACCTTACTTCAGCACACATGCTTCTCACACTTAACTTTGTTAAATAATTTATTAAATTTTCACCTTATTATATACTCCATGTGTTCTATTTTAAGTGTCTATTATTTTAGTTGGGGCGGCGGAAGTATCATTTTAACTATAATAAGTTAATATGGTTTGGTGTAAATAATCGGATAACTTTTTACCTTACGTTTTTTGGGGTATTATAGGAGTAAGTAATGAAGTCTAGCTGGCGCACTAAAATTTTATGTTGTGATGTATAACTGCTATATTTTGAAATTAGAATAATAGAAAGTAAATCTACTTCAATTCTGTTTGAATTTATGTGTAAATAATTTTCTTATTTAGACACGTTGAAGTAATCATGGAGGGAATAGTTGTTATGATATTACCATTTTAGACTTTACACTGAAATAAGATCATATGATTTTAAAATCTTACCATTCATAGTCAAATATTTATGAATTTCCTATTTATGTAGTTAGTCTATTTACCATGTGAAAATTTTAAAGGACCTTGCATACACAGTAGTGGTAGCGCATATACAAGACATGACACTTGCTTCTGTAATGATGCATATTATATTCTATATATTTTCTCTTACAAGGGAAAAAAAATGAATACATAAATCATGCTTATCATTTAGAAATGTGAGGGGTTGAAATTGATACAATTGCCCATTAGTGGAACATAATGTCATTATAATATGTTTTCAAAATGTTATTGCGAGTTGAACTTATAACCGCAGTCAAGTTCCATCATTCAACCCATAAGAAATTCATAAATATTTGGTTTAGAGTGTAAAGATAATACAGTAGCTAGCTTATACTCCTCCAAGAAGAAAGCAAACCAAATTAAAAAATAGTTGTGGTAAAGAAGTAAGCTAGATCTTTAATAAATCTTGATGGTAAATTTTATCCTCAAGGGTTTCGGACTATACACTCACATCCTTTTTGTTACTAATTAGTGTTGACACCCAATTTTGTCCCGGATTTTAATTAATATCTAAATTATTTAAATAAAATCAGTTATTAAAATAAAAGGTTTTAATTAATTAAAATCCTTTAAAGTGAATTAATGAGATTTTGGAAGAAAAAATGCCAAATTGCATTGTTTACCCTAAAGCCCGCTTATTCATATAATAATGGCGTTTAATTAGTTTATTTAAAAGAGAAAAAATAAAATCGTTCTTAAAATTAAATTATGGTCTGTTTCCGCAAAGCCTTATAGGCCCTATACAGCCCATACCCATTTTTCCTTCTCCACCCTTATTCTAAAACCCTATCCCTCACCCATATATATATACCCTTAAACCCTAACACACTATTCATTCATCATCTACAAAATCACTCCCACTCACTACACCAAAAAACCCTACAACACCCAATTTTCTAGATCTACACATTTTTGACATATCAGCCGCAGCCCCCCCCCCCCCCCCATTACAAAAAAAGCAGCTGCGGCTACCCCCTCACACGGAGCTCCCTTACACACACAGATCTCATCACTCACGCCCCTCCCCTGGTCTCTATTTCCCCTCCTCTCAACACCTACACGCAGGATACACTACCCGTTCCATACATACATCACACACACAGTAGATCCGTTGAACGCATACATACCCACAAATAGAAACAGGGGAAATCGGATCATCGGAAATAAATAGGAGATCGGGGACAAGGAATAAATGGTCGTATCATTGTTTGAAGTTGAGCCACGACAGTGGCACTGCTAATCGCCACTGCCGGAAAAGCCATCATCGCCGGCGATTCCATCGTTTCCGTTATCTCTACTGTTTTGCATTTCTGATCTTCGATGTTTGTTTAAAGAACTTCTGCAGGGATTAGAACGGGCGTGGAGGAGGGGTAGTAGCGATGTCGTCACCTGGCTGGTGTTGCTCCCCCTCCGCCGCTTTGACTGTGGTTCAGAGTTTTGACCGTCGCCGTCGACGGGTCTCCTTGGGTGCTTCTATTGTTTGTTGTTGCAGGGATCATATTGTTTGTATTTCGACTGCCTTGTGGGCTAATTTCTGCCATTGAACCTTCACCTGTTCATTTGCTAATTTTCTTAAGCTGCAGTTGACCCGCTACTTGATTTTTGCATTTGACCCGTTGCTTGGTTCCTGTTGATTTGACCCGGTTGAATCATTGGTGTGACCCGTTTACGTGGTTGGCCTTTTGTTATTGCATTGACTGGATTTTTCTGAGTGCAGGAACCCGTTTTGGATAAATTTGATATATCACGGAACATTAGACTGATTTTGGATATGATACTGCACTTCTAGCCCTAAGAAATAATTCATTTGAGGCTTTACGGACTGATTTGAACTTGATACTACACATTGGCCGATGAAAAATACATATACACGTATTGAGGCCCACACAAGGAATTGACGGATAATGAATTGACGGATTTTGAACATGATACTACACTTGATCCGTCCCGTTCCCGTGTCCCTAAAGCAAAAGGCGATGATGAATGCATTTTAACGCTAAGCAAGTTGAATAGAGCAGTGAGTTTGGTGCTTTGGCACGGCAACACGGCCCGGGCTCCGTGTTTGCAACCGTACCAAATCCCGAGCCTCTATTCGACGCGCCATGCAAACCTGAGCCTAAATTTTGCAAAACACAAACCCCCTTATTATTATTATTATTATTATTATTATTATTATTATTATTATTATTATTATTATTATTATTATTATTATTATTATTATATATTTTATTATTATTACTTTATTACTTTAGTATTATTATTTTATTTCCATTAGTTATTACACTTTATTATCGTACTAATCCAATTTTATTTGTTTGTTTTGCGAGGTATATTTTGGCATGAACTCCACGGGATCGAGTTGGTAAAACTCAATTGGGGATTGCTTGCATTGCATTGGAGCTGTTTGGGTTCAAGTCGGGGCTCAAGCTTTCAAGAAAGCGAAGATCTAGGAAAATTTAAAAAAAATGCTTTGTTGAGTCATGTGATGTTTAGACTCATGGGCATAATGTATAAAAAATAAATTCAAGGCTCCCGCGAGTTTGCCAATTTTCGGGTTCTTCTTCTAAACCTCCTCTTTCCCATCCTTAGAAATTGCATGTCTTTAGGAATTCCCCGTAGAATAATTAATTGTTATTGAATAATTTGTTTGATTGTTTATGAATGAATGATTAGTCAGTTATTGAGTTATTTTGTGAATAGTTTATTTCTTTAGAATTGCCATTTTATTTATGAATTGTGAACCTTTTAGTTAAATAGCGCGTGCAATTGAATCTGAAAATGATTAAGCAAATAACTTGATTTTAAATTCAATAAATTGCAACTTCTTTCCAATTAATTAGATTTTCCCTGTTAGCAAAATTGCAACCTTTTCAAGTCTAAGTTCATTTAAATCCCTATCCCTTTAAAGCATAATTTAATGTAATTTTAGAATTTTGGCATTAATTTTAAGACTTTTAGATTAATTTTTGAAAGTTGCATTTTAAGTTATTTTGTGAAAACCGAAGGATTAACCACATTTTGTGGATTTTCGAAAGTGCTTTCAAATTGAAACCTTCTTTAGAAAATAATTGAACCTCTTACTTAGAATCTCTGAAAAGACCATTTTCCTTAAAACGGAGGAATTGCACGCATTATTTAATTAATTGGTTCCTAATTCTCCTAAATTAGGTGGCGACTCCAAAGAAAGCCCTTTGGAGTCCCATATTGTTGAACATTATACCCGAAACCTATCTTTTATTAAAGAAAGGGTAATTTTTGGGGTTCAACAATTAGTAATGGCTATAGTACTACTTTAGTAGTACGTAAGCTATCAAATGAAATGATGTTTTATCAAATTATATATCCTTAATTAATTACATTTTATGGAATTCACATCCTATCAATCGAAACATGTCGTGATTTTCAAAGCCCCATTGCAAGATCAAGACTTTGGATTTTTGCAAATCCAAGGTAATTCTTTCACCAATCATATGGATACACTCTAATCAGGCTATATAGGTGGGATGGTAGTTGAAAGAGATTTGAGCTTTGGGCTAACTCTAGTCTAGTTAGCATGGGTAGTAGCTAGGATTGGTTTGGAACCACGACCCTTAGTATATATATTTGGGACCCAGTGGTTTTTTTTTTTTTTCGTGTTAAAAACAAGCATATTCCATTAATTAAGACTCTCCACAGTGTTTGGAGTTTCCACGGTGGTCAAGAAGTTACATAAAGGATAACAACATAAAATATTGGACTGTTGCATGGAACTCCCAATTTTTAATATGGACAAGGACAATGGACAGTGGCACTATGTCGATATCATGGAAAACCTTATACTCCTTCACTCTTTAATATGGGTCATTTTATTAATTTTTATTTATCTCAAAGTAAGTGTCGCTACAAAAAATTAATACAATTTTTTTTTTTTTTACAATTGCAAATGCAAATAAAGAGGTAAGAAATGATTAATGTACTTAAGGTTCGTTATCGAGATTAATAAATAAGAGTGACACGAGGCTAGGTATTGCAACATTTCACATACTTTCGCCTTGTGTTCATGCTTCTACGTATGTTATATTGTCATACTTTGAACATTATTCCTCTCGTTTGGTGTGTTATACATTGCAGGGATTACATTGATGATATGAGCCATTCGTGGAGCATAGTTGATGAAAATCAAGGGTTTTGAAGTCTGAGTAGAAGCGCGAGGGCCGTGCTAACTAAGGCCAGACGAAGAAGAAAAGAAACTATATGAAAATAGGAGGAGCACGTCGTGCCACACTGTGTGTAACACGCTGTGTGGGAATGTTGTGTTGCATGTAGTATGAAATACTGAAGCTTGATTTTTGCTCACAAATTCAGACAAGGTGCTGCATGATGGGCTGCACGTGGGGGCATTTATGTGAAACCGAAAAACCAAATCAAACCGATAGAAAAAATCAGCATCTTTTAGGTTTGATTTGATTTTGGTTCTTAATATTAAAAATCGATAAAATTTGGTTTCGCTTTGGTTTTGAACAAAAAATAACCGAACCAAACTGACTATAAATGTTATTCAAAAATTATAATTACACGATACATTTTATATATTAATATATATTTTTCAAAAGAAATATGATATATATATTATTTTCATGTACTATTGGGCTTTGTTTTTAAAGCAATATTTAAAAAAAAAAAATGCTTAAGCAACGTGGTTTACCTTCTAAACTTTGAGGTTTGGTGTTAAAACATAGAAAACACAATAGGAAATAGAAACTGCATTTCATCTATTGTTTCTTGTTTGGTGCTTATTAGTTAAATTGTTAGTCTTCCAGATCCTTTGTTAAGATTGGAGTTTTGTATACAATCCGTGCCTTTCTTTTTCATTCCTATTTCATTTCAATCTTAGTAAACAAAACTCGGTAAAAATCAAATAAATTGGAATAACGAAAAGAACCGGTAAAAACCGACTCAATAAGAAAAATACTTAATTGATTTGGTTTGGTTCTAATAGTTGAAAAACCAACTTAATTTGTTTGGTTATCTTTAACGTAGAAACCGATCTAAACCGAACCGTGAACACCCATAGCTGCATGGTGTGCCCGATGGAAAATAAGCTCAAACTGAGTAAAACATGGCTAATACAAGGGCAATTTGGTCATATGATGCGATCAGGATTAGCACTCGAAGCCATGAAGGGTTCATGCTCGACATCAAGAGCTTAGAGTGCTTTAAGAGGGCATGGAAAGCAAGAGCCAAGTCAAAAGGATGGCCAAATGAGCAAAATGCAAGGCTGCAGGATTCTGGATTCTGGATTTCTGGACATGCTTCGCGATCGCGACGCCAAGAGCGCGTTCGCACAGTAAGACTGAATCAGAGTCCGCGATCGTGGAAGACTTAGCGCGGTCGTGAGGAGATCTCAGATTGCATGGTGCGATCGCGAGACCACGTATACGATCGCGATGAAAGACGTCCTGGCAGATTTTCAGAATAAACATTAGGGAATTTTTAGTCCATTTACCCTTGTAATTAACTAGCTACTACAAATAGCCTAATTTTAGGGTTTAGTCATTAGTTAGTTTTATTGAGAATACTTTTGTGAGAGTGTGTTTATGGATTTAATCCCTTTTCCTCTTCTTGGATCTCTCTTGGATTCTCTTGTGTGAGAGATCCATTGCTTGAGTTCAAGTCTCTTCCCCCTTGGATATTAGTCTTTGATTGTATTCGTCTAGATTAGGGTATTACAATTTATTTGTGGTATTCTAATTTACTTACAATTTTGGGATTGATTCCTTTCTTTCTTCTATCTATTTCTCTATTCCTTCTATCTCTTTACTTTGTGTCATTTATTTTATCGTTTGGTTACTCGTTTTACTCAATCGGAGGGAACTTTTGGCTTATTTTACATCCAAATGAGGCAAGGAAGAGAGAAGATCAAGATTCAAAGCTCTATTCTATCCATCCATCCATCTTATTATGGTTTTGTATGTTTATGGTTATTTCATTGATTTGAACATGACTATGAGTGGCTAAATCACGCATTCTAGGGTTGATTAAATCACTTCAATACTTATGTGTTATGAATAATTGCATTGATTGGATGAAACTTGTTACGTTTATCTTCCTATCTAAGTGTTTATGGTTTGTATGTTATTGATTGGTAGAGCTCCCAATCGATATGCCATTTATCCTTGTGTATCTGGAGATAGATTCATGAGTTAGGTTAAACACTTAGCAATATTTTAATCTAAAACAAAGGAATTACTTAGGTTGTTAATAAGTTGAATTATTGTGACCATTGATCCCTGTTGTGAATCATAATTGCAGTCCAGCTTATCTTCATTAATTAATTAAAAAATAAGTTAGTGAAAGTTGCAATTATTGTACGGAAGTAAGTAGTTGTGAATTTGGAGCAATTGTTCAATAGGAAGAAGCAAGTTGAAGTCGTCAATGCATTATTCTAACACATGAGTAGGAGTTGAGTAGATCAATCCTAGGCTTTTAAACCCTTGAATTAATCTTATTCTTTACTATGTTGCTATTTATTTTATTGTTAATTGTTGTTACAGAAACCATCATAAAGATACAAAATTTAGAAGTTAAGCAAATAGTTTAGTTAGATTAGCAATTATATTATGAGTGTTTTCTGTGGAATTCGATCTCGGAGCTAAAAATATTGAGTTATATTTGCCGCGACTGCTTAGTTCTTTTTATAGGGTAAAATTGAGCGTCATCAAAGAGCAATTGGGTAAAATACATATAATAATTAATCTTTTTTTAATGGGGTGAAAAGAGAAATATATACACTTTTATGAGGCTTAAATGTGATCAACATGCGAACTTTCTGCTTTGTACGAGGGCTTAAAGATTGCTAAAGCTCCACATACATCCCCTACAAGTTGAATTGATCCTTCTGTTTTACTTCATATGGTTCAGGGTACAAATGAAACAAACTTATCTTTGCTTCATAATTGCAGATTCGTAGGTGCCTTTATGTGTGAGCATTTTATCAAAATTTGGTTGTGATAATACTGATAGCAGGTGCCTTTATGTGTGAGCTCGGATGTTTGGAGCCAAGACACGTATATAAGGAAGCAAATTGTGTGGCAGATCTTTAATTTTATCAAAATTTGGTTGTGATAATATTACTTCTCAGACAACTACTTCATCTTTTCATTACCGCTCCTATATTTGTAAACTATACACAAATTTTGATTATTCTTCTCGGCTCAAGGAAAGAAATGTCAATTTTTTAGTTTGGATAGTAATATCTTTGTTGTTGTTACCGTTAAAAAACCGATATTGATACTGTATTAATTTTGCATATTATTATCGAATCGTACCGACTCATGAATACTCCTAGAATGCACACATAATTTTAGTTGTTGAATTAGGTATGTTCAAGCATGATTATGTTATCACGTATATGTTGAAGCTGCATGAATTTCTTTTTCGTTTTGCTTGGGTGGGAGGGCGACTTTTATATGTTTGAGTGGATATTCAAGTAATGTGGCCGGAGCCATATCATCCATTCATTTTGGCAAATGCGCATGTCATCCCTGCCATGCAAAGGCTTCATTGAAAGCACATGCATACCCGGCCATAAGTTTGAACCCATAAGAGGAGAGTTGTGTTTGAAATAAAAGTGAATCAATATTTTAATGCCAATTAACAAACTGAAGAGGATTTAAGTTTATAATTATTAGATCCTTGTAAGAAATCTCACTACTTACATTAATTTGATGTACTCATAGTAGAGGAAAACTTTCCAAACTAGAAATATCACATTGAACCTTCTATTATTTTATGCTAGATTTTATAGATTACTTTTTTCGTTCCATAAAGGATGACATATTTTGATTTGGATTAAAGTTTATAAAAGGAAGAAGACCAGAGGGAGACCTATGTGGTTTATATGGGTGCACCGACACCTAGTGACATCAGCGAAAATTCTCTATATATATATATATATATATATACCTCAAAATTGAATATATATATATATGTGTGTTATTAGGCACCCTGAATAATTAGTATATGTATGTTAAATTCAATGGTGCCCTCATCATACTCAAATTCTGGGTCCGCCTATGAGGAAGATCTTCAAACTTGTGGCTAAGACAAGCCTTAAATATTTGTGTGGTTATAAATCAACTCATTAAGGGTAAAGTGATAAATTTAAAGTTTAATTGTTTACAAATTTAACGTGTCATTCTCTTTTGAATAGATTAATAAGAAAATTGCGACATTCCTTTCTGAAATACGAAAGTTGTGTCATTTTTGTTAGAGCGAAGAAGTATATTTTTCTGTCCCCTCCAACCAAAAGAAAATTATTTCGTTGAGAGAACAGTTGCAAGATTTCGCCGAAACATTATTTTTCTAAAATGTTGTATTCAATCAAGCACCATCAAAAAAAAAAAGGCATTTTGAACATCTTAATGTAATTTTCCTTTCCTAAATTGATATAAGTAGTATTAATACCTTTCATTTTTCACTATAGTATTGCGTACAAAATGATCATGCCATTGGGACAAGATCCGGATAGGTCGTGAGGGCACCCAACTAACCCCGTCAGGCAAACCCACTTAATTATGAATGAATAATATAAGATTCTCAATGAAAAATATAAATATCTCAATACCATAGATAAAATAGAAATACTCCCAACAATAAAAGGTTTAAGTACTCCCCGAATCATGAACATCTAAGAGTGTCGAATAAGTTATACAACTCCAAAATTTTGGGAATACATCATAGGAAAATATAAACTATATAGAAGGCCACCATGGACGAAGGGTTGGCTCACCGCTAATAGAGGGATGCTCCGCCTCGGTCAACCACGATGCTCACTAGTAGATGGTGTCGAACCTGTAAGACATAAGTAAACCAACAAAGAAAAGAAAAGGGGTGAGTCGAGCGACTCAATAAGCGGGGACGGGGCTCCAAGTAAAATAGCAAGTTGCTCATATATGCAAAGCAAAATAACTCAAGGTAATGGGAAATAAAGAGAAACCATTTAATTAACTGTCAAGTAAAATTTGTACTCCGTCATCAAAGTACCACGGCACCTTCAATGTAACTCGCGGATAAATACATAACCACATCACACTACAATAATATGCACGGAACTACATCGTGCTATGATAATATGTACGGAACTACATCGTACCCCAATAAAAATGCACGGAACTATATCGTGCTAGGTAATATGTACAGAACTACATCGTGCCACAATCATTTATATAGGAGCATATATCATACATAGGGTGTGGAGCAAGTCCACCAAGAAAGCGAAATACATTTACCCCGGTCCGAAGCTTACTAGCTACTCAACAATGGTTTTCCCTTTTCAAACCTCTTCCAAATGTTCTTGCTCTATCAAAGGAATGTAATGCAATCAATACCAAGGCTAATGGTTAAACATTACAACCTTAAGCTAAAGAGGTTAAGAAATCAACTTAAAAGTCAATCCCAATCCCATATAGTTAACCCCAAAATTGAACTCACTATTACGTTATCCGTAATCACACAAACCTAAATATATATTAGAAATCCTATCTCGATAGAAATTGGGGCGTCAATTATCAATTTTACTAAATATATAACTTAGTGTTATGCACCCACTTTCTATATCTCAAATACCATTCCATTCCATTGAAGTGAAACATATATCCAAGTATGATTAATATAAAAATACATATACCCAATATATAACAATTATATTTCCGAAATAATAATTACAATTAGCTAGAGGAAAGGTAAAATAGATCACTTGATGCAAAATATGAACGAAAATGGCGATACAGTAATGAAAGAGGAACATAGCAACACCATCAAGCTCACAATACTAATGGAAGATATGAATAGGTTCAATAGGTATCATTTCAGCGCTTACTTCTAACAAAACACAATTCAATCATTGCTATCATTATACCATTTTTATTCGCCATCATCATTATCTTAATCCTATAATTTTAATAAAGCTAACTGTTGGAATTATCTGTTAAGAGTCCACCCATAAGGGGTGCTCTTAAAGCTTATTCTGGTAAATAAATAATTACCTAGTAGAGTCCTATAAGAGGACAACTACTTCATATAAGCTATAAATAAGACAGTAATACACAATGAAAAGAACGTACTTTTCTATACAGCTCTTCTTCCTATCTCTCTCTCAAATAACTAGGATCTTGAACCGTGGCTGGAATTACTGGCCGTCGGTAGTTGTCACGTGCTTGACGGATCAACTCCTTTATCCACGGTCTAAACACCTAGTTATTTGAGAGAGAGATAGGAAGAAGAGCTGTATAGAAAAGTACGTTCTTTTCATTGTGTATTACTGTCTTATTTATAGCTTATATGAAGTAGTTGTCCTCTTATAGGACTCTACTAGGTAATTATTTATTTACCAGGATAAGCTTTAAGAGCACCCCTTATGGGTGGACTCTTAACAGATAATTCCAACATCTCCCACTCACACATAATGAGAGTGCTCTTATAATATGAGAAACATATTCTCATCTCATCTCTACAAATATTCATACAGTGAAATAGACCGTGCGACCAGCATACTGTGAGAGCTACGTGCTATACATCTGTTAGGAGTATATAGCCTCTCGTCGAGTGCAAACCTGCAAGTAGATTATAAAGTATGCAATACCCTAGATCATATGAATCACATTTTGATATCCTCTCAAAATCTCAAATATCATTTTTATGTATTCACAATTATAACTCATAAGTTATAACTGGTGCACCTGTGAATACAAAATTAATGAGATTCCATTAATGATCTTCCTCTTCTCACGATTCTTTTAACATTAGCTCAACTGCTTTTCTAGATATGTCCCGCCAGACCGCATCCATTTTCATGGTCTTTTGGAAACACACTAAGATAGCTAACATTAGACTAAGTCTCAAGAATCTGATCAGAGTCACTGAGGGTACATAATTTGAGCCAGCATAAAGGCTCTGGGTCTCACGCAACAGTAAGTTGAGATCAAACTTACGTTAACCCAAGGTCGACATTAGCACACATGGTATGAAACATGTGCTACAACATTTTTCTCCTTTCCTTAAGGAGCGTATGTCTTTATAAATAATGTTGTATAGATGAAATTCATACACCATATGTATCTAAATTCGAGTTTCTTAAACTCACATCTAGCTCACTAAGTAGACTAGGTGAACATCATTTCACCTTAATAACCTTATGTTATTATTTAAATGACTGTATTGATTTTAAGCATATCGCTCTCAAATTATCCATTTGATAATTTTTCTTAAAATCAAGTCTCATCTCCACTTATCACTAAGATAAGGAGGCGGTTGCCTGTGTGAGAAGGCCAACCTCTTGTCTACCCGACATACTAAAATATAATTGAAGAATGTACTAAACACTCAATAAATCATGAATATGTATGTAAGTAAATCAACTTTATTGATTATCAAAGAACATAGTTTTATGAACAACTAGAAAAACAATGAATAATACAAAATTACTCAAAGTCAACGGCGAAAGATAGCCCTAAAGTGAGGGCCCCGGAGATAGTATTTCTCAACTGTCGATCGGTTCGGGAGCCGAGCCCCTGCGCAGGGGCTTAGGTCAACACTTATATAATAGCCAGTCATCAATTTGAAGCGGGCTGCTAAAAACTAGGGTAGAGCTCTTTATGAATGTCTTTGCGGTGGACTTTCTTTTATTTACGCAAGCCTTGAGACCTAGTGTGTCTCACAAATGCATCTCTAGCTAAAGGCTTGGTCAATGGGTCTGCTACCATATCTTCTGTAGATATTTTCACCAGGTTCAACCTCTTGCGTTTATACATGTCTCTTGCATAGTTATACTTGATATCTATGTGCTTGGTATCACAATGATGCTTAGGATTCTTAGTTGCATCAACTGCAGCCTTACTATCACAGTAGACCAACACTGGTTCATCATCAGTGTTACCCAACAAGCTTTTGAAGAGCCTATTCAACCAAACAGCTTCTTTTGTTGCTTTTGACAGAGCCACATATTCGGCTTCCATCGTGGATAGTGCTACACATGATTGCTTCTTACTCTTCCATGATATGGCACCATTACTAAGTAAGAAGACATATCCAGAGGTAGACTTCCTCTCGTCTAAATCTCCTCCATGATCAGCATCAGTGTATCCAACTAATCGCAAATCTTTGTTGCCTTGATAACAAAGTGCGTAGTCAGCTGTTCCTCTCAGATATCTCATGATCCTCTTTACTGCTTGCCAATGTGCTGGACCTGGATCGGATTGATATCTACTTACCAAGCCAACAGCTTGACAAATATCAGGTCTAGTACACACCATAGCATACATTAGACATCCGACTGCACTTCTATAAGGCACTCGCTTCATCTTTTCTGTCTCTTCAGGAGTCTGAGGACACAAATGATTTCCCAAGTTATGGCCTTTGCTGATAGGAGTGTCAATTGGGTTGCTATTCTGCATATTAAATCGTTCAAGAATTTTCTTAATGTAATTCTCCTGAGAGAGATACAATAGTTTCTTAGGACGATCTCTTGAAATCTTGATTCCAAGAATATATGCAGCTTCACCCATATCTTTCATCTCAAATTGAGATGACAACCAGGCCTTTACCTCGTTTAGTAACTCCTTATCATTTCCAGCTATAAGTATATCATCGACATACAATGTCAGAATTACAAGCTTATTTCTTGATCTCTTGGTATAAACACAATGGTCTTCATCAACCATAGTAAAACCATTGGATATGATCACATTTTGAAAGTGTATATACCACTGCCTTGAAGATTGTTTGAGGCCATAAATAGACTTCATAAGTCTACAAACCTTTTGTTCGTGGCCTTTTTCAATGAAACATTCGGGTTGTTCCATATAAATTTCTTCATCTAATTCTCCATTCAGAAAGGCAGTCTTTACATCCATCTGATGTAATTCAAGATCTAAACTTGCTACTATAGCTAGAATCAGGCGAATTGAGTTAAATCGCACAACAGGTGAGAAAGTCTCTTCGTAGTCTATTCCTTCCTGTTGTGTATAACCTTTCGCCACCAGTCGAGCCTTATATCTCTCAACTGTGCCATCAGCCTTGAGCTTAATTTTGAGAACCCATTTGCTCCCAATAGCTCTGCGTTCTTTTGGGAGATCAACTAGTTCCCAGACTTTGTTGACTCTCATTGACTCCATTTCATCTTCCATTGCTTTTATCCATTTTTCCTTAGAAGGGCATGAGAAAGCCTCTTTTGCATTTTTAGGCTCATTTTCTACTTGTAAGAACAACATAAAAAGTTCAGCACCTTCGACATCAAATCGTCGGCGAGGAATCTTTTTACGTAAACCACGTCCTTTTTGTGATTCTTCTCCGTTGTTCCCATTTGGATCAACGTTGCTCCCACTTGGATCAAGAACATCTATCCTGCTCCCACTTGGAACAAGATCAGTGACCATCTCGCTCCCACTTGGAACAAGATCCATTTGGTCACTGTTTGATGTCAAATGATTACTTACATTCGCATCCGATGATGAAGGAGGTTGTTGATGTGAAACTAATTCATCATCAGTTAAATTTCTCCCACTCGAATGAAGTGATCTTTGTACATTTTGATCCTCTATCTCAAACAAGGTTAGGTCTTGACCTACCTCTCCCTTTTTAGGAAACTCATCCTCTAAGAATGTGACATCTCGTGATTCAAATTCAGTCACGCTCCCACTGTCTTGCTGACCTATAAACACATAACCCTTATAGGTTTCTGAGTATCTTATGAAAATACTCTTCTTTCCTCTCGGGCCTAATTTGCCATGTTTGTGTGAAGAATCATGTGTATAGGCAGCGCAACCCCAAGGTCTTAATACACTTAGGTTGGGTGCTCTTCCAGTCCATAACTCATATGGAGTGGTTGCAACTGATTTTGTAGGCACTCGGTTAAATACATAGGTAGCAGTAAGCAATGCATCACCCCAATAACTAATTGGGAGGTTAGCTTGTGCCATCATTGACCTAACCATTTCTAGAAGCGTCCTGTTTCTTCTCTCCGCAACACCATTTTGTTGTGGAGTATTTGGGATTGTCAACTGATGAACAATTCCCTTTCCATCACATAACTCATTAAATTGAGTTGACAAGTACTCTCGACCTCGGTCAGTTCGAAGAACTTTTATCTTCTTGTCTAATTGATTTTCCACTAAGCTTATATAGCGTTGGAAACAACTTATAGCTTCTGATTTGTGGGAAATTAAATAGACATAACCGAAACGAGTGTAGTCATCTATAAATGTGATGAAATAGTACGCTCCATGCCTAGCCCTGACATTCATAGGCCCACAGATGTCCGAATGGACTAACTGCAAGGGATATTCAGCTCTAGTCGCTTTACCGAAGGGTTTTCTTGCAGATTTTCCTGCTAGACAATTTTCACAATTGGACAATTCCACATGTTCAATGCCAGTAAGCAAACCTTGTTTTGCTAACCTTTGCATTCTTTGCTGGCCAATATGACCAAGTCTAGCATGCCATATGTTTACATCACTATCATATTTATGTGAGGAAGCAAACATAGAAAAACTAGCATTATTATTAAATGAATCATAATCCAAATCCATAATAATAAAACCTCCGGTTACATGACCAAAACCAAATAAAGTTGAACCTAAAGTCAATTTGACAGAATTGTCATGGAAAAACAAGCAAAAGCCAAGCTTAAGCAAAACAATAACAGAAATAATATTCCGGCGAATTCCTGGAGCATAGAGGACATCATGTAATAGTAGGTGTCGACCACCAAGCAAGACTAACTTGCATGTACCGATCCCTTCAACAGCAACCTTATTGTTGTTGCCGACATAAATCCACTTTGTTCCACATGAAATACACCGAAACTCCACAAAGGAATTGCGTTCCCTCGTTATGTGGTCCGTTGCTCCCGAGTCTACAATCCACAAAGGATTAGATTCAGTCAAAAATACCGAACTAGAAACACAAAGTTCACTAGTTTGAGTTTTGTGAAATACCTTTCTAGGAGGCTCAGAGCAATCCTTAGCATAGTGACCCTTTTTGTCACAGTTAAAGCATTTCACTTTTGCAATATTGACACGTTTGGGACGTTTGTTATTGCCTTGTTGTTCTGCCCTTGCTCTTTTAGCAGGCTGAGACTGAGTTGGTCCTCTTTTCTTAACCCAATTCTTTTTCTTTGAGCCACCTTTGGCCTTAGAGGATGTTGCCATATGCAACTCAGCTGTTGGCTTAGATGCCTCAAGCCGATCCTCTTCAAGCTCAAGAGATCTCCAGACATCTTCCAGAGTCTTGATTAGCTGATTGTGGGTCAAATGCATCTTCATATGATCCCAAGAATTAGGTAAGGACCGTATGACAGCTTGAACTTGTTGCTCATCGGTCAACACATGACCAGCATCTTTTAACTCCCCAATCATGTTTGTCATAAGCCTCAGATGAGTTCTCACTGAATGTTCTGGGCGCTTCTTGTAAGAGTCAAACTTGATTGTTAAGGATCGTAACCTTTCAATAGAACAGGTACCAAACCTATTCTTCAAAGCAACCCAAAGACCCATAGCTCTTTGGTGATCCTTAAATTCCCTTAAGATATCGTCATCTAAGGTGCTCAGCAACGTAATGCGAGCCAAGGAGTCTTTCTTTTTCCAAGCGTCACTGACACGACCCGGAATCCGGTTAGGCCGTGCGGGCACCCGACATCCACCCCTACACCCGTCGGGCGAACCCTTACCAATTAAACCAGGAAAATAAATATAACAATTTACAAATAAGGACAAGACTTAAAATAAAAACACAGACGTACTTAATACCTCTAAGCTGTACAAAAGAAATTACAGCTGACTACTCAACATGCTAGGTTTAGGGCTATCCAGACTAGACATCTAAGAGTACAAAAGAAGACTGATACCTCCTGAAGGGAGCAAAATGCAACTGAAATAACAACCCATAAACTGGTGGCCATCCGGAATAAAAGCTGGCTCACCCTGATAGCTGAAGCCGTCTTCGCTCCCAAACAATGTGGCGAACTCAATCCTGGAGCGAACCTGCCGAAACGAAATAAATAGACAAGAACAAACAACAAACGAGGGTGAGTCAAAGGACTCAATAAGTGGGGCAGACTAGCCACCTCAAAGAATAGGATAGCTAGCCAGGGAGAAAAGAAACAAATAAACCAGATTTCTCTTATTTAAATTATGAAAAGGCAGAGCCAGATAATAATTAGAAACACGTATGGAATCGCAAACTATTCAATAAACAGGAACGTAATACAGCCAGAACATATAGGTATCCCGAACACATCAACAATCAGAAATACATCTTGTTGCGGCGTGCAACCTGATCCATATATTTATACCGTTTCGGCGTGCAACCCGATCCCCGCAACTTAGAATACGAGCCAGAAATATATAGGCAAACTGTAATATGTCCACAACATGGTGTACATACCGCATACATAAAACACAATATAATACACACAATAGTCAGTATGCGGTGCAATGAGATAGGATGAATGCGGCATGATGCAATGCAGTCACATACTCTTGATACCTATCTCCGGCGCGGGACTCTCATCGTCTACCAGGAGATATATGCAATAATGACCCTTCACCGGCTCGGGACTCTCATCGATTACCGGGAAGTATATGTAATGATGACCCTTCGCCGGTGCGGGACTCTCATCGCCAACCGGGAAGTATATGCAATAATGACCCTTCGCCGGTGCGGGACTCTCATCGCCAACCGGGAAGTATATGCAATAATGACCCTTCGCCGGTGCGGGACTCTCATCGCCAACCGGGAAGTATATACAATAATGACCCTTCGCCGGCGCGGGACTCTCATCGCCAACCGGGAAGTATATGCAATACTCAAAACCAGAGTGCAATGCTCATATGTTTAATGCAATACCAACAACAGGGCATAACATATAATATACAATGTAAATCCAAAGCTAAGGCGTAATGAGTACGCCTATCGGCAGCTACACACGTAAGGAACACGTGGTAGAAAATCCACGAGGCCAGGTGCCTCCAAAGAAATGGATATAATCACTTACCTCTCTCAAAAGTTAGCATTGCGACCAACAACCGCGTTATTCTTCGAATTCATTGCCAAACGATCCCACTGTGATCAATAAGCAGAAAAATATATCACATTAGGCTAAAGGCTTCATTCCTCACATCTTAGGGCAATCCAGGTAGGAACCTGATACCCTATTCGCATATGCAATACGCAGGCCAGGCCTATATACAGGGTTTAAGGCCACATAACCAAATCCCAAATAAATTATATTTATAAGTTGCCCATAACTCGCTGAGCACGAATACATAATCAATTTCATTATCGGGGTCCATTTGACCCTTTAAACTATCAATTTACGTCATTAGGGCGATGTCTAATATCCCTATTTTTACCGTAAAAATATATTCAAACATACGTAATAAGCTAAGATAATGAGTTAACATCATTACCTGAAGATTTGGGGTAGAAATTCCACTATTTTTCCACTCCTTTTTCCCTTTTTCCCTCTCTCTTTTCTAATTTCTCTTTCTGTGCGTTTTTGCTCAAATGTTCTGTATGTAGGAAGCTACTGCTAAGCTAAGGGATTAAATCCCTTAGCTGACCGACAAAGTTGATTAATTTTTAATTTTTTTTTTATATAAAATTCGCTACGACAATTAAAATTAAAATAGAACCCTAGAGAATTCGAAATAATCCCAAATTTTTCGTGTAAGTTATACAAAATATATGTAACATACTCGGGAAGTCGGATCTCAAATCGGACTCCCGAAACTTAAGATGCGAATTTAACAGAAAAAGATCAAATTATTTAACTTTCGGCATTTTTGCGGAACTAGCCGAATAACATCGAAATTAACTTTCAAAAGTTTACAAAAATCACAAATAATCATACGAACCTAACGGCGCTTTCGGATTTCGAATCGGAGCTCATTCGGCAAAACCGAGCTCGAAAATCTCTTTTTAATATTTATCGCCAATAAAAACTGAAACCTTCTTCCGATGCCTACCAAACGAGGTCTGATTTAGCTCAAATTTTACAGACAGGTTCTAATGGATATTACGAATATTTTAAAACTATTGGCATGCCAATCGGAGTCCTAACTTTCGAAACGACTGACCGTGGTCGTTTCATTCTCCTCCACTTAAACTCTCGTTCGTCCTCGAACGAGCCTAAGACTAAAGCAAGATTCACGCAGATTATAAAAGAACTTGCACGACCTTTATGAGCTACTCCACGGGAATTATTTCCTGATTACAGGATCAGAATTATAACACGCATATCGAACTCTTGGATAAAAATATAGCTGGATAATATCATAACGTCGTTGCCCAACTTATTTTTACTAAACCGACCCTTTCTCAATCATGAGAGAGGAGTTTTATATTTTCGAAACAAAGATACACGAAACTTTGAATGGGTTAACATGATTCAGCCGATAATTACCTCTTCGATATACCTTTCGATATGGAACAGGTCTATGGAACTAAGAATTAACTTACGCTTCAGCAACGCCTTAGAGATTTAATATTATGATTCGGTATCAATTGGAGGAAGACTCCTCCACTTAGAGCATTAACTCATACCGCTAACTTGAATAGAAATAGTCATCCTCGCACAGTCTACCGGACTAAGGAAGACATAGCTAAAAGCTGAACATAGGCAGACCTAAACTACCAAACTACCCTTTCGAGTTGCCATCTAGCTGCAACTTTCGAGTTCACAACTCCATACCTTTGCCGTAAACACCACCGCCCGATGGATGGTACTTCTATTTAAAAATTTCGGCAGAGTTTCCCCTGAAACTAGATGATTCGCAAAAACAGAACCAGCACTATACTATACATGGGAATGGATACCCGGATAAACATGTTAAATGGAAAACAAGATGAGACAACTGAACCAAAACAATAATATGCTTCCAAAACAATAATATGCTTACCCGGCCACAATAACACGTACTCTGGCTCAACACAGGGAACGTCACAAACGGCTACCAATCGCCCAAGCTCACTAGTGCCGAACGAAGAAGAAATGGAAATGGATCGAGGATAGAAATAATTAGAGCTTCGAAAATTTTATCTTCTTATTTGTTTGGCTGCCAAAGCTAGACTACTTCCGAGTCAGGCGAGCCAAAGAATCGCAATTGAAGAAATAGACATTAAATGAGCTCTATGGAGCAACACCCATATCAATTTAACCTTCCAATAAGAAGGAAACTCTAGCAATTTACCAGAAACCCTTTTATAATTCAGATAAGCTCAGGGGATAACGTGACTTTACTAATATCTCGAACCAAGAGGAGACACGTAAATCGAATATTACTTACTAACCACTTTACGCCGGAAGAAACCATGACACTCTCTTATGGTGATGAACTAGAATCCCATCATCCAACCAATGCGGAATTCCGAAAAGAGAGGTAAACTGACTTGACATTATAATAGAAGGTGGCACAATAGGATGCCAAGTAAACAATAGCGACACTCACTGTCAAATCTCTCATATTTAGACCAGATAACCTAGTAGGGTCATAATAAATGCCAGGAACAAATCATATCAGAAGCTCACCCATCTACCGCAACCGATTCTTAATAGAAACGACATCCAAGGAAACCATCGAAACGTGATAAGACACACCATTTCCAGATCGATCAAAAGAATCAAATCTTACTCACATTTAAGAGAAGAAGAAATACTTGGGTCTACTACATCGGATGCCTCAGCAACCTGCCAGTAGTTCAGTGAACTGCCTTTGTGGCTGAGCTGAGCCGGTACCCTGATAATCACTTTTTGAAGAACCACTGCCAACACACTCTCGACCTCTACTGGATGGTGGCATTTCTCTAATTAATTGAGGTCTATATGAAATCCCCTGTGACTGCGCAGATGCCTGATGACGAGAGAAAAGACGACTGCGTAACTGTCGGAGTAAGGGAAAACTCCTCAAAGAATAGCCAGACTCATGACAATGATACCACCTTTTCGCTGAAAAAAATGGAAGCTGGAAAGATTGTTGATAGCTGTAAAGAAAAGTCTGAATCTGATCTTGACAAGCTACTGGTGTACTCTAAGAATCACATGACACAAGCTGAGATAACCTGGAAGGTGACCTCCCAAAATAATCAGAACTTTTACCTCTAAATGAGGTACCATGGTTGCCCACTAGGGCCACGGGATCTCTTGCTCTCCCGCTCTAACTTATAGTATGCCTCGAACCTTTGGGCGATATCAACAATAACATCAAATGAAATCCCGACCTCAATCTCTCGAGCCATCTGGAATTTCAAGGAAAAAGAAAGGTCATCAATAAATCTTTGAATCTCTCGAAAGGCTCATGAACTAGTTCTAATGCATATCCAGCCATTCTATAGAATTTAATCTCATATTCTGAAACACCAACAGGCTAACCGACAGGCTACCCTGTCCAATCCACTCAAACTGGCAACACTTTTCATCTCGCTCGCTACTCGAAAGGAACATTTCCACGAATCTAGAAAGAAAACCGAATCAAGTTAGCTAATAAGAGAGCGGCTTACCAATTCAAGGCTGAACCCTGAAACTGGAAAGCAGAATAATCAACATCATACTGCTCGATATAATCAAGAGCCTGAAGGATACGCTGACATCTTTTTATTTTTAAAAAAAAATCACGAGGTTTATCTGATGCATTGCTTAAGAATATCGGAAGGTTCAACCGTGTAAAATAATGCAACCCCTTCGGACACTATGACCGAACTAATACCTCGGCTGGCTAACAAGTCAGAACAATTAGAGGTACAATACATGCTACCTCCGGAACATACTTTACTGCGGCAATATTAAGAACTGGAATAGGAGCTCCCTGAGACCGAACATCTACATCTGCGGCAACCTGATAAGCTGCCTAGCGAATAATAGGTTCTTACGATATCTGCGTCGCGAAGATTCTCGTAAAGCATCGTAGAGAGCCAAGGGAACTACAAGGCCCTGCTCCCTTGCCCATCGCGAGCTCGTGCGGCTGGGACCTTCGTAACTAGATCGTCAGCACGATCAAAAACACTCGGGGCTTCGTCAGTGCTAGCCCCAGGCTAGACTGCTTCGTCTTGAACTCATACCGTTTGCGGATTTGTCGCACGAGGGTTTCATAATTACCACGAAGGAATTAACGAAAATACTTTTGCATCCTAGACCGACGCACGATCAGAAAAGAAGAAAGTGAAACTTCCTAAATGCCATCATAGCCTCTCATAGATAAGTACGGACGTCTACGTACCCATCAGCGAGACTCTACTAGACACTGTCTATGTCTGGATAGACTCTAAACTGGGCTCTGATACCAACTGACACGACCCGGAATCCAATTAGGCCATGCGGGCACCCGACATCCACCCCTACACCCGTCGGGCGAACCCTTACCAATTAAACCAGGAAAATAAATATAACAATTTACAAATAAGGACAAGACTTAAAATAAAAACACAGACATACTTAATACCTCTAAGCTGTACAAAAGAAATTACAGCTGACTACTCAACATGCTAGGTTTAGGGCTATCCAGACTAGACATCTAAGAGTACAAAAGAAGACTGATACCTCCTGAAGGGAGCAAAATGCAATTGAAATAACAACCCATAAACTGGTGGCCATCCGGAATAAAAGCTGGCTCACCCTGATAGCTGAAGCCGTCTTCGCTCCCAAACAATGTGGCGAACTCAATCCTGGAGCGAACCTGCCGAAACGAAATCAATAGACAAGAACAAACAACAAACGAGGGTGAGTCAAAGGACTCAATAAGTGGGGCAGACTAGCCACCTCAAAGAATAGGATAGCTAGCCAGGGAGAAAAGAAACAAATAAACCAGATTTCTCTTATTTAAATTATGAAAAGGCAGAGCCAGATAATAATTAGAAACACGTATGGAATCGCAAACTATTCAATAAACAGGAACGTAATACAGCCAGAACATATAGGTATCCCGAACACATCAACAATCAGAAATACATCTTGTTGCTGCGTGCAACCTGATCCATATATTTATACCGTTTCGGCGTGCAACCCGATCCCCGCAACTTAGAATACGAGCCAGAAATATATAGGCAAACTGTAATATGTCCACAACATGGTGTACATACCGCATACATAAAACACAATATAATACACACAATAGTCAGTATGCGGTGCAATGAGATGGGATGAATGCGGCATGATGCAATGCAGTCACATACTCTTGATACCTATCTCCGGCGCGGGACTCTCATCGTCTACCAGGAGATATATGCAATAATGACCCTTCACCGGCTCGGGACTCTCATCGATTACCGGGAAGTATATGTAATGATGACCCTTCGCCGGTGCGGGACTCTCATCGCCGACCGGGAAGTATATGCAATAATGACCCTTCGCCGGTGCGGGACTCTCATCGCCAACCGGGAAGTATATGCAATAATGACCCTTCACCGGTGCGGGACTCTCATCGCCAACCGGGAAGTATATGCAATAATGACCCTTCGCCGGCGCGGGACTCTCATCGCCAACCGGGAAGTATATGCAATACTCAAAACCAGAGTGCAATGCTCATATGTTTAATGCAATACCAACAACAGGGCATAACATATAATATACAATGTAAATCCAAAGCTAAGGCGTAATGAGTACGCCTATCGGCAGCTACACACGTAAGGAACACGTGGTAGAAAATCCACGAGGCCAGGTGCCTCCAAAGAAATGGAGATAGTCACTTACCTCTCTCAAAAGTTAGCATTGCGACCAACAACCGCGTTATTCTTCGAATTCATTGCCAAACGATCCCACTGTGATCAATAAGCAGAAAAATATATCACATTAGGCTAAAGGCTTCATTCCTCACATCTTAGGGCAATCCAGGTAGGAACCTGATACCCTATTCGCATATGCAATACGCAGGCCAGGCCTATATACAGGGTTTAAGGCCACATAACCAAATCCCAAATAAATTATATTTATAAGTTGCCCATAACTCGCTGAGCACGAATACATAATCAATTTCATTATCGGGGTCCATTTGACCCTTTAAACTATCAATTTACGTCATTAGGGCGATGTCTAATATCCCTATTTTTACCGTAAAAATATATTCAAACATACGTAATAAGCTAAGATAATGAGTTAACATCATTACCTGAAGATTTGGGGTAGAAATTCCACTATTTTTCCACTCCTTTTTCCCTTTTTCCTTCTCTCTTTTCTAATTTCTCTTTCTGTGCGTTTTTGCTCAAATGTTCTGTATGTAGGAAGCTACTGCTAAGCTAAGGGATTAAATCCCTTAACTGACCGACAAAGTTGATTAATTTTTAATTTTTTTTATATAAAATTCGCTACGACAATTAAAATTAAAATAGAATCCTAGAGAAGTCGAAATAATCCCAAATTTTTCGAGTAAGTTATACAAAATATATGTAACATACTCGCGAAGTCGGATCTCAAATCGGACTCCCGAAACTTAAGATGCGAATTTAAAGGAAAAAGGTCAAATTATTTAACTTTCGGCATTTTTGCGGAACTAGCCGAATAACATCGAAATTAACTTTCGAAAGTTTACAAAAATCACAAATAATCATACAAACCTAACGGCGCTTTCAGATTTCGAATCGGAGCTCATTCGGCAAAACCGAGCTCGAAAATCTCTTTTTAATATTTATCGCCAATAAAAACTGAAACCTTCTTCCGATGCCTACCAAACGAGGTCTGATTTAGCTCAAATTTTACAGACAGGTTCTAATGGATATTACGAATATTTTAAAACTATTGGCACGCCAATCGGAGTCCTAACTTTCGAAACGACTGACCGTGGTCGTTTCATTCTCCTCCACTTAAACTCTCGTTCGTCCTCGAACGAGCCTAAGAGTAAAGCAAGATTCACGCAGATTATACAATATCTAAGTTCATGGATTGTTTTTATCACGTAAACATATAAAGCCATAATTGACGTTCATAGATTAAAATGTTTCAAATATATAGTATCCTATGTATTCAATAATTTGTTAATCGACAGAGAGAAAGAGGGGAAGACTAAAGCTGAAAAGAAAATTCAACAACACCCCAAATATCTCACATATGACTAGCTAGATTGTCCGAACAACACTAGTACAAAATTTTCCTAGTAAAATGGAAATAATTCCAACATATCATTCGAACAAAGAGCATGATAACAAGAAAAATAAACGACAGGAAATAGGAAACACGGAAAAATAAACGACACAAAATAGGAAAGACTGAACAAAAAAAACATGAGAAAACAACGACGACAGGAGAACAAAACAATCACATTCTTAATCAAAGCCTTTGGGGGGCATTAATCCTCATTCTTCTCTCCAGCATTGTTGTCCTTGCCAGCTTCTTGTGGTCCTGAGCTCGTACCAACTTCACCCCCTAAACCAAAAGCATCTTGGTTTGCAGCCATAGCATCAATAAACAATTGGTCATTTGTCAAAAGTTCAGTAAAACTTATTGATGCCTCACCAACATTCTTGTCTGCGGGAGTAGGTTGAGGTTGAGAAGGCTGATCATTTTGATTGGTTTCAATAGGCTGAACATCTTCATTTTTTTCATTCTCTTCATTGAGTTGTTTCTCTTCATTGAGTTGTTTCTTTCTTTCAGCAACTTTAGCCATCTTAACATCAAATAGCTTTTTTAAATCTTTAAGTTGCCTCGCATCAAGTTCATTGATGTTTCTTCCCGCAACAAGTTCGTTAAAGAGGATTTCCATTTTCGTATCCTCAATCTTTTTCTCCATTTTTCTAATTTCTTCTTCCCGAGCTTTCAATTTTTCACGAAGGTAGGTTTCAAGTCTTACTAACTTCTTCATCTTTTTTAACTGATCAGGTTCATTATTAAATTCCTCGGCAATCGACCGAGCTTGATTATCAGATGGCCACACAATGGGTTTATCTTCTCCATCTTTGTAAATAACCAATGCAAGTTTTATATCACACAGAGTCGAAAGCTGTCGTGCTTGCCTATACATACTTTGTAGTTTTTTAGCGAGAGAGGCATCCATACTTAGCTTACAAAAAATGGAAAAGAGAAAAAGAATAATAATAATAATAATAATAATAATAATAATAATAATAATAATAAGAAGAAGAAGAAGAAGAAGAAGAAGAAGAAGAAGAAGAAGAAGACACTTACTTTGATATCTAGAGCCGAATGCCTGAATATATGACTGATGAGTGTCTACCTAGCGGTGATTTATATAGATGCCTAACACTGTTATTACAATATTACCACATCATTAGATAAGTTCAAGCTAATTTAGAAAATTTTGCCCTGTTAGGAAAGAAATTGATTTTGTTTCTAAATGAATTTCTAATTTTCTTAAAATGCTTGAAAATGATAATTGTCTAACTTGAATTTTAGATATCAAAATCCATGGAGCAGATTTTGGGGAATTTATAAATGCAAATATTCATATGTTTCGGTAAAAACTTACCCGTACTGGATATTTACACGTCGATATATAGATGCATAACCTTACTTCAGCACACATGCTTCTCACACTTAACTTTGTTAAATAATTTATTAAATTTTCACCTTATTATATACTCCATGTGTTCTATTTTAAGTGTCTATCATTTTAGTTGGGGCGGCGGGAGTATCATTTTAACTATAATAAGTTAATATGGTTTGGTGTAAATAATCGGATAACTTTTTACCTTACGTTTTTTGGGGTATTATAGGAGTAAGTAATGAAGTCTAGCTGGCGCACTAAAATTTTATGTTGTGATGTATAACTGCTATATTTTGAAATTAGAATAATAGAAAGTAAATCTACTTCAATTCTGTTTGAATTTATGTGTAAATAATTTTCTTATTTAGACACGTTGAAGTAATCATGGAGGGAATAGTTGTTATGATATTACCATTTTAGACTTTACACTGAAATAAGATCATATGATTTTAAAATCTTACCATTCATAGTCAAATATTTATGAATTTCCTATTTATGTAGTTAGTCTATTTACCATGTGAAAATTTTAAAGGACCTTGCATACACAGTAGTGGTAGCGCATATACAAGACATGACACTTGCTTCTGTAATGATGCATATTATATTCTATATATTTTCTCTTACAAGGGAAAAAAAATGAATACATAAATCATGCTTATCATTTAGAAATGTGAGGGGTTGAAATTGATACAATTGCCCATTAGTGGAACATAATGTCATTATAATATGTTTTCAAAATGTTATTGCGAGTTGAACTTATAACCGCAGTCAAGTTCCATCATTCAACCCATAAGAAATTCATAAATATTTGGTTTATACTGTAAAGATAATACAGTAGCTAGCTTATACTCCTCCAAGAAGAAAGCAAACCAAATTAAAAAATAGTTGTGGTAAAGAAGTAAGCTAGATCTTTAATAAATCTTGATGGTAAATTTTATCCTCAAGGGTTTCGGACTATACACTCACATCCTTTTTGTTACTAATTAGTAATGGCTATAGTACTACTTTAGTAGTACGTAAGCTATCAAATGAAATGATGTTTTATCAAATTATATATCCTTAATTAATTACATTTTATGGAATTCACATCCTATCAATCGAAACATGTCGTGATTTTCAAAGCCCCATTGCAAGATCAAGACTTTGGATTTTTGCAAATCCAAGGTAATTCTTTCACCAATCATATGGATACACTCTAATCAGGCTATATAGGTGGGATGGTAGTTGAAAGAGATTTGAGCTTTGGGCTAACTCTAGTCTAGTTAGCATCGGTAGTAGCTAGGATTGGTTTGGAACCACGACCCTTAGTATATATATTTGGGACCCAGTGGTTTTTTTTTTTTCGTGTTAAAAACAAGCATATTCCATTAATTAAGACTCTCCACAGTGTTTGGAGTTTCCACGGTGGTTAAGGAGTTACATAAAGGATAACAACATAAAATATTGGACTGTTGCATGGAACTCCCAATTTTTAATATGGACAAGGACAATGGACAGTGGCACTATGTCGATATCATGGAAAACCTTATACTCCTTCACTCTTTAATATGGGTCATTTTATTAATTTTTATTTATCTCAAAGTAAGTGTCGCTACAAAAAATTAATACAATTTTTTTTTTTTACAATTGCAAATGCAAATAAAGAGGTAAGAAATGATTAATGTACTTAAGGTTCGTTATCGAGATTAATAAATAAGAGTGACACGAGGCTAGGTATTGCAACATTTCACATACTTTCGCCTCGTGTTCATGCTTCTACGTGTGTTATATTGTCATACTTTGAACATTATTCCTCTCGTTTGGTGTGTTATACATTGCAGGGATTACATTGATGATATGAGCCATTCGTGGAGCATAGTTGATGAAAATCAAGGGTTTTGAAGTCTGAGTAGAAGCGCGAGGGCCGTGCTAACTAAGGCCAGACGAAGAAGAAAAGAAACTATATGAAAATAGGAGGAGCACGCCGTGCCACACTGTGTGTAACACGCTGTGTAGGAATGTTGTGTTGCATGTAGTATGAAATACTGAAGCTTGATTTTTGCTCACAAATTCAGACAAGGTGCTGCATGATGGGCTGCACGTGGGGGCATTTATGTGAAACCGAAAAACCAAATCAAACCGATAGAAAAAATCAGCATCTTTTAGGTTTGATTTGATTTTGGTTCTTAATATTAAAAATCGATAAAATTTGGTTTCGCTTTGGTTTTGAACAAAAAATAACCGAACCAAACTGACTATAAATGTTATTCAAAAATTATAATTACACGATACATTTTATATATTAATATATATTTTTCAAAAGAAATATGATATATATATTATTTTCATGTACTATTGGGCTTTGTTTTTAAAGCAATATTTTAAAAAAAAAAAAAAAAAAAAGGCTTAAGCAACGTGGTTTACCTTCTAAACTTTGAGGTTTGGTGTTAAAACATAGAAAACACAATAGGAAATAGAAACTGCATTTCATCTATTGTTTCTTGTTTGGTGCTTATTAGTTAAATTGTTAGTCTTCCAGATCCTTTGTTAAGATTGAAGTTTTTGTATACAATCCGTGCCTTTCTTTTTCATTCCTATTTCATTTCAATCTTAGTAAACAAAACTCGGTAAAAACCAAATAAATTGGAATAACGAAAAGAACCGGTAAAAACCGACTCAATAAGAAAAATACTTAATTGATTTGGTTTGGTTCTAATAGTTGAAAAACCAACTTAATTTGTTTGGTTATCTTTAACATAGAAACCGATCTAAACCGAACCGTGAACACCCATAGCTGCATGGTGTGCCCGATGGAAAATAAGCTCAAACTGAGTAAAACATGGCTAATACAAGGGCAATTTGGTCATATGATGTGATCAGGATTAGCACTCGAAGCCATGAAGGGTTCATGCTCGACATCAAGAGCTTAGAGTGCTTTAAGAGGGCATGGAAAGCAAGAGCCAAGTCAAAAGGATGGCCAAATGAGCAAAATGCAAGGCTGCAGGATTCTGGATTCTGGATTTCTGGACATGCTTCGCGATCGCGACGCCAAGAGCGCGTTCGCACAGTAAGACTGAATCAGAGTCCGCGATCGTGGAAGACTTAGCGCGGTCGTGAGGAGATCTCAGATTGCATGGTGCGATCGCGAGACCACGTGCACGATCGCGATGAAAGACGTCCTGGCAGATTTTCAGAATAAACATTAGGGGATTTTTAGTCCATTTACCCTTGTAATTAACTAGCTACTACAAATAGCCTAATTTTAGGGTTTAGTCATTAGTTAGTTTTATTGAGAATACTTTTGTGAGAGTGTGTTTATGGATTTAATCCCTTTTCCTCTTCTTGGATCTCTCTTGGATTCTCTTGTGTGAGAGATCCATTGCTTGAGTTCAAGTCTCTTCCCCCTTGGATATTAGTCTTTGATTGTATTCGTCTAGATTAGGGTATTACAATTTATTTGTGGTATTCTAATTTACTTACAATTTTGGGATTGATTCCTTTCTTTCTTCTATCTATTTCTCTATTCCTTCTATCTCTTTACTTTGTGTCATTTATTTTATCGTTTGGTTACTCGTTTTACTCAATCGGAGGGAACTTTTGGCTTATTTTACATCCAAATGAGGCAAGGAAGAGAGAAGATCAAGATTCAAAGCTCTATTTTATCCATCCATCCATCTTATTATGGTTTTGTATGCTTATGGTTATTTCATTGATTTGAACATGACTATGAGTGGCTAAATCACTCATTCTACGGTTGATTAAATCACTTCAATACTTATGTGTTATGAATAATTGCATTGATTGGATGAAACTTGTTACGTTTATCTTCCTATCTAAGTGTTTATGGTTTGTATGTTATTGATTGGTAGAGCTCCCAATCGATATGCCATTTATCCTTGTGTATCTGGAGATAGATTCATGAGTTAGGTTAAACACTTAGCAATATTTTAATCTAAAACAAAGGAATTACTTAGGTTGTTAATAAGTTGAATTATTGTGACCATTGATCCCTGTTGTGAATCATAATTGTAGTCCAGCTTATCTTCATTAATTAATTAAAAAATAAGTTAGTGAAAGTTGCAATTATTGTACGGAAGTAAGTAGTTGTGAATTTGGAGCAATTTTTCAATAGGAAGAAGCAAGTTGAAGTCGTCAATGCATTATTCTAACACATGAGTAGGAGTTGAGTAGATCAATCCTAGGCTTTTAAACCCTTGAATTAATCTTATTCTTTACTATGTTGCTATTTATTTTATTGTTAATTGTTGTTACAGAAACCATCATAAAGATACAAACTTTAGAAGTTAAGCAAATAGTTTAGTTAGATTAGCAATTATATTATGAGTGTTTTCTGTGGAATTCGATCTCGGGGCTAAAAATACTGAGTTATATTTGCCGCGACTGCTTAGTTCTTTTTATAGGGTAAAATTGAGCGTGATCAAAGAGCAATTGGGTAAAATACATATAATAATTAATCTTTTTTTAATGGGGTGAAAAGAGAAATATATACACTTTTATGAGGCTTAAATGTGATCAACATGTGAACTTTCTGCTTTGTACGAGGGCTTAAAGATTGCTAAAGCTCCACATACATCCCCTACAAGTTGAATTGATCCTTCTGTTTTACTTCATATGGTTCAGGGTACAAATGAAACAAACTTATCTTTGCTTCATAATTGCAGATTTGTAGGTGCCTTTATGTGTGAGCATTTTATCAAAATTTGGTTGTGATAATACTGATAGCAGGAGCCTTTATGTGTGAGCTCGGATGTTTGGAGCCAAGACACGTATATAAGGAAGCAAATTGTGTGGCAGATCTTTAATTTTATCAAAATTTGGTTGTGATAATATTACTTCTCAGACAACTACTTCATCTTTTCATTACCGCTCCTATATTTGTAAACTATACACAAATTTTGATTATTCTTCTCGGCTCAGGGAAAGAAATGTCAATTTTCTAGTTTGGATAGTAATATCTTTATTGTTGTTACCGTTAAAAACCGATATTGATACTGTATTAATTTTGCATATTATTATCGAATCGTATCGACTCATGAATACTCCTAGAATGCACACATAATTTTAATTGTTGAATTAGGTATGTTCAAGCATGATTATGTTATCACGTATATGTTGAAGCTGCATGAATTTCTTTTTCTTTTTGCTTGGGTGGGAGGGCGACTTTTATATGTTTGAGTGGATATTCAAGTAATGTGGCCGGGGCCATATCATCCATTCATTTTGGCAAATGCGCATGTCATCCCTGCCATGCAAAGGCTTCATTGAAAGCACATGCATACCCGGCCATAAGTTTGAACCCATAAGAGGAGAGTTGTGTTTGAAATAAAAGTGAATCAATATTTTAATGCCAATTAACAAACTGAAGAGGATTTAAGCACTTAATTATTAGATCCTTGTAAGAAATCTCACTACTTACATTAATTTGATGTACTCATAGTAGAGGAAAACTTTCCAAACTAGAAATATCACATTGAACCTTCTATTATTTTATGCTAGATTTTATAGATTACTTTTTTCGTTCCATAAAGAATGACATATTTTGATTTGGATTAAAGTTTATAAATGGAAGAAGACCAGAGGGAGACCTATGTGGTTTATATGGGTGCACCGGCACCTAGTGACATCAGCGAAAATTCTCTATATATATATATATATACCTCAAAATTGAATATATATATATATATATATATATATATATATATATATATATATATATATATATATATGTTACTAGGCACCCTGAATAATTAGTATATGTATGTTAAATTCAATGGTGCCCCCATCATACTCAAATTCTGGGTCCGCCTATGAGGAAGATCTTCAAACTTGTGGCTAAGACAAGCCTTAAATATTTGTGTGGTTATAAATCAACTCATTAAGGGTAAAGTGATAAATTTAAAGTTTAATTGTTTACAAATTTAACGTGTCATTCTCTTTTGAATAGATTAATAAGAAAATTGCGACATTCCTTTCTAAAATACGAAAGTTGTGTCATTTTTGTTAGAGCGAAGAAGTATATTTTTCTATCCCCTCCAACCAAAAGAAAATTATTTCGTTGAGAGAACAGTTGCAAGATTTCGCCGAAACATTATTTTTCTAAAATGTTGTATTCAATCAAGCACCATTAAAAAAAAAGGCATTTTGAACATCTTAATGTAATTTTCCTTTCCTAAATTGATATAAGTAGTATTAATACCTTTCATTTTTCACGATAGTATTGCGTACAAAATGATCATGCCATTGGGACAAGATCTATATCAAGACATACTAGTTATACTAGATAAATGCAAGAACCTTACTCAATTCAAACAACTACAAAGCCATCTTGTAACAATTGGCCATAGCCAAACTCAGCTTTATGCATTTAAACTTGTTCGTTTTTGCACAATTACACTTTCTAACCACAATTATGCTCGTTTAATCTTTAATTACCTTAATTTCCCTAATGTGTACCTTTATACTGCTATGATCACTGCATATAGTAATATTCATGATCATAAATCATCTGTTTTATTATATCGTGACATGGTTCAAAACAACGAGTCAAAACCCAACCAGTTTGTATTCCCTATTGTACTAAAGTCTTGTCCTGAAGTTAATAAGTGTTATGGGATTGAAATGGTGAATACCCACATTGAGAAACTTGGTTATGGAAACTACCCTATTGTGAAAACTGCTCTTTTGGATGGTTACTCGAGGTTTTCGGGTGATATTCGTGTTGCACGCCAACTGTTTGATGAAATTACTGAGAGGAATGTCGTGTCGTGGACTGCGATGATATCAGGGTATACTCGAGTAGGGAGAATGGGTGATGCTGTTTTGTTGTTTGAAGAAGTACCTAAGGATATAAGGGACAGTCCTTGTTGGAATTCAATAATCGCGGGCTGTACGCAGAATGGTTTGTTTTCTGAGGCCTTTTCGTTTTTAAGACAAATGATTGATGAGGAAAGTTTGGTTAATGGGAATAAGAATAAGCCTAATGATGTTACGTTAGCGTGTGTACTTGCTGCTTGTGGACATACTGGGATGCTTCAGCTTGGAAAATGCATTCATGGGTATATATATCGAGATCATATTAGTTTGAATTCGCTTACTTTGAATGCTCTCATTGATATGTATGGAAAATGTGGGAGTTTGAAAGAAGCGAGAAATCTTTTTGATAAGGCTAATAGAGGGAGTTTGTCATGTTGGAATTCTATGATCAATTGTTTGGCACTTCAAGGTCATTGGAAAGATGCTATTGAAGTTTTCAAAGATATGTTGCAACGTGGGAATGATGTTAAACCGGATGCTGTGACTTTTATTGGGCTGTTGAATGCTTGTACTCATGGAGGATTGGTTGAAGAGGGGCTTAGTTATTATGATTTGATGACTAGGGTACATGGAATTAACCCTGAAATTGAGCACTATGGTTGTTTGATTGATCTTCTTGGACGAGCAGGACGGTTTGATGAAATTATGGAAATCGTGCGAGAGATGCACATAACTCCAGATGCAGTTATATGGGGTTCCTTGCTTAATGGGTGCAAGATTCATGGGCGTCTAGATTTGGCTGAATATGCACTGAAAAAATTGATTGGTATTGAACCCAAGAATGGCAGTTATTACTCTATGTTAGCTAATTTATATGGGGAGTTGGGGAAGTGGAACGAGGTTCGAAAGATAAGGAAGATCCTAAATCAACAGAATGCTTATAAAGCTCCTGGTTGTAGTTGGATTGAGATTGATAGCCAAGTTCATCAGTTTTATTCAGTAGACAAATCTCACCCTCAAATGGAAGAGATATACTCAATTTTAGAATGTTTGGTTGATTCTCATTAGAACGTACCTTTTTGCTGGCTTTATACTTCCCTAAGAGATTCACATTTCTATATTCCCTAGGCTGCAGAGGGCATGCGATTGATGCCAACACTCCCTCTTATTACCATGGTCTGATTTGAATTGGAATTCCTGAATGCCAGATGATTCTTGATCTACAACCTTTGCTAGTGTGTGACATTGTGCTTATGAGCTAGAAACTCACTAACTCTTATTACCATGGTCTTATTTGTATTGGAATTCTTGAATGCCAGATGATTCTTGATCTACAACCTTTGCTGGGGTGTGACATTGTGCTTATGAGCTAGAAACTCACTGATTGGTAAGCTAGTCTGGGATTTTAACCAGCAACTATTAAAGAAAATCATTGTTGAAAGACTTTTGTATTACAACCCCTAAGTGGTGCATTATACAAAAGAAGTTAAAAATTCATTAGTATTAGATGATGTAAGTTGCATGTCTTTATTTTCTTGTCATTTTCTTTTAATTAAACTAGTTGACTGGTCAAGTGTGCAATTGAAGTGAATCAGTATAAAATTTTCAATTAGTACCACTGTATCAAAACCATGTGTCTCCCATGCATGCAAAGGTGAATATGACGTAGCTCTCTCCTTCCCATTGCATTGCATCACTGCACGCTGGTCTGCACCAGTTTGCTGATCACACCAATAGCCATTTCCTAAGCTTCATCACTTTGTTCCCTCAACCCCCCTTCATGCTTATACCTCCAAATAGCCTTTCATGATTGGAAGAGCCACCTTTCGTCCCCTCAAATCTTACACACTGTTTATTCATTTGTCACCGCCATATTTCACCAGTATAAATATTTTTGTCAATTGAAGCAATTGAAATTCATTCGTTCGATTAATTCGAGTTAGTGATTCACTACTAGACATTTCTTTGTCTCCAGAACTCTGAACTTTCAGACCCCGTTGCTCTCTTCATTGCACCACAGTCTTGGTGGTTCAGTATAAACATCCTCCGATGTCCTAAGCCACTATATATTTCTTTCATGTAATAGTCTTAATTTAAACTCTTTGGTTCACTTTTATAGCTATAAACCTATTCTTGGATTCGCATTTGTATACTTAACCATGGTGGAATTTCATGAAATTAACGAGCCTTTGAGTCCTATGGCGGAGTTCTTCGAATTCGAAGAAGATCAAGAAGATATCAGCTATGATGATCTCAAGAAAAGGATGTGGAAGGACCGGATGATGTTGCAGAAGCTTAAGGCAAAGGGAGAGAGCTCTTCTACCAGCAAGGATCCACAGGCTGATGAAGTACAAGCTAAGGAAGAACAATCTCGGCAAAAGAAAATGTCCAGAGCACAAGATTCAATTCTCAAGTACATGGTCAAGATCATGGAGGTTTGTGAAGGTCAAGGATTTGTTTACGGAATTGTGCCAGAAAAGGGGAAACCAGTAAGTGGATCATCGGATAGTTTGAGAGAATGGTGGAAGGAGAAAGTGAGGTTTGAACAGAGTGCCCCTGCTGCCATTGCTGAATTCTTGCCCAAATTGGTGGAGGAGACTATAATGGATGCTACTTCCCATATAAATCGTTTAGAAGAGTTGAGAGATAGTACTTTAAGCACACTCCTTTCTACTCTCATGCAACATTGTGACCCTCCACAAAGGAGTTTCCCTTTGGAAAGAGGATTAGCCCCACCTTGGTGGCCTACTGGGAAGGAACTCTGGTGGGGTGATCAAGGATTAGCAAAAGAACAAGGTCCACCACCTTATAGGAAGCCTCATGATTTGAAGAAGGCATGGAAGGTAATGTTTGAATATAAGTTAAGCTTTCTTAAAATATTATTACGGCACAAAGATGATAGAAGAGGTAGATGAACACAAAGCATACTAATAATTCTAGAAAGTTTTCACTCTGATATGACTAACACTTTAGAATCGTATATACATAGCTAATACATCAACCCTTGAACTCCTATTTACGTGAAGCATAGTTAATAGGCACTTCATCGTATTCTTAACATTTTAAGTTTCCAACAGGTGACTGTTTTGGCTGCAATTATCAAGAATATGACTCCCCATTTAACTAAAATGAGGAGGTTGGTGACGCAGTCAAGGAGCTTGCAAAACAAGATGACAGCCAAGGAAACAGCTACTTGGTATAAACTAGTAAACCAAGAAGAAGCCCTTCTCAAGCTTACTGAGAAGTCTCTCAAGATTTCATCATCTGAGGAAGAAGAGGAAGGCAAAGAATATCTTGCTTTGGTTCCCAAAAATGTGAATGTATTTGATAGCTCTGTTCTGAGGAAAAATGACAAGAGGAAGTGCAACTTTGAGCGTGAAATTACAACCGAGGATGTATTGTATCCTTGCCAAAACTCGAATTGCCCACAGAGTGGTTTAAGTTTCGGGTTCCTTGATAAAAATACTAGAATTGAGCATGAGACTAGCTGTTCCTATCGGGAGAATGGTGGTCTGAATAACCAAGAAAATATCAAAACTGAAGACCAGTTTGAAATGTCGATCAACAAATTTCCTGGCTTGAATATTGAAGCACAAATGCTGTCACGTGAAGAATGGATAGCTAGAGGAGAGATTGCTCCACAGTATTTGATGAATATAAAGTTACGAAGGAGCTTCAACAACTACCATGCACAACTTGCTGATGGAGGAAAAATTCTGAAATATTTTGAAAGCTATATGGGAGACGACGTCCTTGAACAGCTTCTTTGTGATCAGACAACTTATGGAAACATGAACCTAGAGGAAACTCCATCAGAAGATGTGCTAAATCAAGAAGCTGCGGTTTCTTTTTGGGATTGTATAGGAGGATAGATTAAGCACCAGTGAGAGCTATAGCTAGAGAAAATTTTGTTAGTTCCTCGGCTGTAAATTGAGTTATGAACATAAATAAAAAGTCGTACATAAACTCTAAAGTTGAAGAATTTCTTATTCTCTTTGTACATTTTGTCCTCTTGATGTTATTGTTATGCTTTGCGGACGATTAAAGGAGTTTACATTGGAGTACAAGCCAGGATAGAGTGAGGTAGGGCTTTCTCTGCTATCTTCTTGGTTAAGTGCTGCTTGAAAGTTGCATGTAATGCTGTCACTATGAGTAGTGATACAGACCCTCTGTTAATTAGCTATTTCCTGCGCAAGTTTTTTTCAGTTACAAGTAGTATAATTTCAACTTCCTTCAGATTGTAAACCTTCTTTGGAGGTCGTAGTCTACTTGTAGAGTCATGGCTGGAAAGGGAGGCTATGTTCAAGCTCCTTAGGTTTCATGTGATGAGACCCAACAAAGGATGACTTAATTGATAAGCATAGGTCAGACAGATTGTTTGAGATTGGTGACTAGTTCCCTCTACCTATTCCCACTTAAATGCTAGTTTTGCTAGTAACAAAGTCCAAAACTATGACATGCCCATCACTCATACCTCACACACTACACTCTTACCACTAGAAAAAGCTTAAAACAAAGTCCGAACCTGTAACATACGCATAACTCACATCTTACCGATAGATGTTGCCTCACATAGCACATTGCCCCTCTACCCCTTTCCAGTTATGAAATATCATGCTTTTGCTAGCGGCAAAGTCCAAAACTATGACATGCGCATAACTCAAATCTCACATTGCACTCTTACCACTAGACCAAGAGCTATGCTTCCTGCGGCTAACTCCAAACTTGTGACATGCACATAGCTCATATATTACACACTGCTCTTGCCATTGGACCAAAAGCTAGTACTAGCAATCTTTGATAATTCTAAAGTTGAAAATTCTGTAAAGCGTCTAGCACATGTTGTGTTGTTAATAGGGCCGCAACTGGCAAGAAAAAAAAAACACAATAAAAAAAAACAAAGGAATCTACCACCCCCCCCCCCCCCCCAAATCCACCGTAGACATCACCTATAGAAATGCTGCAACTCCTTCACAACCAAGACAATGGGGTAACGCGCAATAATTTGGAACAAATATTTAACTGGAATTAACAAATAACCAACATCACTCCTTAGTTTATTTCATTTATAGGTAACTTAGGTATAGCAAAGGTATTCCAGCTAAACTCAAGTAACAACTTTAACGAGCCATTAAAATATACTCTTAACAGTTTGAAATATCCAGAAACGATGACAAAACATAAATGTACCAACATTTCATGCCTAAAGCATCATCACCATCATTATAACTAAATATTTCTTCTATATCTTTAAATTCTTTAGAGTTGGTCATCAGTCAATTGGTATTGCTGGAGAATCTGAGTGCAGCTAGAAAGAGGCTCATCGCGGAGGAAACCCATGGCATTGGCAAAACGGGTGTTGGAAATCATGCCATTGTTGCGGGTGAGGATGACACGAGAACGGTCACGCCCAGCATTGGGCTTAGCACATTTGGGGTCGGAGCTCTTGACAAGGACGACATCACAGACATCGTCACCACGGTCGCTGTTAACCAAGATATTGTATTCTCCTCTAGAGTTGGTCACACCCTCAACAGAGTATGTGGGTGCCTCAGTGACCCTTTGCCAGCACTGAATTCTAACCTTTGCGCCTGTCCACAACACCACAATAATCAATCTACCATGCCATTAATATCAAAAGGTAATAATAATCTCCACACATGCATTTGCCCCAAGTAAGAGTTCACCTTGTGATGTGTGCGTTAAGGAACCATCACCTGATACTTAAATGGAGTAGGGTAAAGGCGTGTGCCCATTATTAGTATTACTCCTATTAGTTTCAGACCGTGCACCACAGGCCCTCGGGGGTTTCTCTATATATTACATTATTATGGAATGTGTATAATGTAATAGATTGTGCACATATGGTAAAAGGACAACCGGATGCACAAAGCATCTCGCATTCACACACGGTACAGGGAGAGCCACACCCCGTAGGATGTAGGATGTGATGTACGCAGCCTGATGCAAACATTAGCGGCTGTTTCTATGATTGTGCACATTTCGTAAAGTTTAGAAATTTCCCAAAACTAGTACGGCTTTAACAGATTCTTGAAATATTTATCTTAACAATGACACTGGACTAAACAATCTTGACTAAATAAGGCTACTAGTAGATCTACAAAACCCATTCAAGAAAATCACTCAAAAAGCATTAAAAAAAATCAGATCTTGAAAATGAAATGTGAATTACTGAATACCTGCGAGGTATTTAGTGGCAGGGGTCTCAAATCCACAGCGACAAGTGTCACAGTAAGCTTTTCCCTTAACAAGAAAAGCATTGGTAGTGAAAGTGGCAGAAACAATTGAAGCAGAGAGTAAACAAAAAGCGAAAATGGCTACTAATCTTGCCATGGTTACAACTCAAAGGGAAAGTTGTGTCTTTTGTGTTGTGAAAGTTATTGGTTTGCAATAGAGAAATGAAAAGTGAGATAAAGAAAAAAAGTGTCGGTGGATGTATGTATTTATGTGGTGATGGTTTGGGGATATGTGCTGGCAAAGTGGAATTACATGTGCAATCAAATCTAGTGATTACTGAACAGTGTATCTAAGTGGTCAAATTTAAATCAAATTTAATCTTAGAGGTACGTAAATCATTTTGTGTTAATTTACTTTCTTAATTAGTCAGCTCTAAAAATATTATCATATTTTTAAATTTAAAAGCGATTTAATCAAACCTTCTCATTTTATATATTTCCATTCATTCAAATAGCTATGTCGTATTTTAGATTACAAGTTTCAAAAAAAATTCTCTATTAACTATTGGACAAAGGGAGTTAATTGAAACGAAAACATCTATTACTCTTCTTAATCATATAAAGTAAAAATGTATTGTAAATCACTTCTTATGTATTTATATATGGAAGCACATAATTTCTTTTTGCTAAAGACTATATTAGTTGTTTTTTCCTGTATATTGCTGAAATGACTCAAGAAAACTCCTTTAAAGATGCGCGAAAAGAAAGAGAAATGTAGTTATACCAATTAGTTAGTGTGAAGCTTTAGTTATGTTTTAATTACGTATTTGTAAGTTTTATGAATGATTACTCAACTGTTGTTTCATTACCTTAAAATTACTCTTGTTTGTTTGGTTACTCAAAAGTCACTCGCTTATTTCCGGTATATACCAAAGTAAATATGGTTGGTTTTACTAAAAGTTGCCGAAAAAATGACCTGACACTTTAATTTTTTCAAAATCTAATTTAATTATGGGTTGATTTCACAACTAAACAACACTTAAAATCGAATTTCGTCCTCTAACAATATAAATGTATGTATTGGTAAAAACTGTTAAGAACTTCCCGTTGTAGATAATTAATTTTTATAATATTAAACTGAATAAATTTAGATAAAGAGATAAAGGTAGACCTAGTCCAAAATTATTCTTTAGGCTAGAAGACTAATTAACTATAACGATGGCTCAAAGATCGAAACCACATAACTAATACAGTATTTAGGATTGAAATGTACTTGTTGTTACTGTTAATCAAATTGCAAAAAAAAAGGGCATGAAGAATGAAAAGGCAGCGCATGTTTCGGCGTTCGTTTCTTCTATTTTCTACTTACCAACTGTGAAGTAGTCCATCTTCATTAATTTCGGTTAATGGGGTATCACCGGCATCCACATTGCACTTTACGTTACGCTTACATCAGTGTGCTATTTACCTACTCGTCTTTCACTATTGCTCTTTCCAAATTAAAGTAAATATCAATAATCATTCCATCCTGCATTCGTATTAATTACAAAACAAATAATTTAACTTTAATATTTGAAGCAACTTTGGAAGAAATTAAAACTTTTTAGATTGGAGTTGAAATGTTTGATAAAATCTCAATGGTTTCTACCTAAGAAGCTTCTGTAATTTTATTTATAATTGACATAATTTTTTTCAGCTATAATTGACATAATTAACTTAGGTGAAAAAGCGATTTCTAGCTGAGTTCTGTATTTGAATCAAGAGTGCATGTGGCATTATTTAATTTGAATCTAGAGTGCATGTTCATCTTCTAACTTCACGGACTACCTAAAGGGGAAACATCTATGAGCATGCGGTGGATTGCAGCAACGACTTTATATTTGACTTTTGAGAAGGAATAATGATCTATAATTATTAACTAGAGTTTTTGAATAAATAATTGTTGTTGTGAATCTCCAAAGAGAAAACTGTTGTTGGAGTAATAAGCATGGATTGCTATATATTCGTGATTAATAGCATCATCTTGCTGTGGGACATCAACCAGTTCATAAACGAAAATGTGATTAGTCCAATTCTAAGCAAGCCAAGGAACACTCGAGATTTGAAATAAAGTTGATGGCCAATTTACATAACTATACAAACTACTCTAACATTTTTTTTACACAAATGTCAATATTATCTTATTTTAAAAACATAGCAACATTTTACACTACATAGCAAATACATATAAAAGGGTGATAAAATTCTAGATCCACCTCCTACACTATCATGCCACCTCCCAGTTGCCGCACCCCTTGACTGCCGCCGCCAGTCCTCGGTCGTCGGAATTTTTTTTAGTGTTTGTTTTTCTTTCCAACTTTTTTGGATTTATGTGTATTTTTATTATATGAACAATGATATACTGCGCATACAGTGAAAATACAGTAGGCATACACCCCATACGATTATTGTATGTTTGTATATTCTGTATGGTTATTGTATTTACAGAATATACGATTACTGTATGTTTGTATATTTTTTGTATGGTTAGTGTATGAACAGTGTATACATGTTCATACATAGCTCATACACAGCATATACAATGAATAAACAAATATAATACATTTTATACAATTATGGACATACAATGGATATACCCATGACATACATCATCTTCACCTCCAACCATCACCGTAGTCACCGGAGAACAATAAAAAGAAAATGGACAGAGCTCAGATCTGCCTGCGCCAGAAAGGATCAGCAGCATCGGCGATGGAAAGAATCACCACATCTGTTACACGTCGCTACCCCATAAAAGAAGCTACAAATAGTGTCCAGCGACGCGGACAAGTAGCAGTGGTGCACATCAAAAGCTCGCGCCAATGGGGCGACGACAGGGATTAGGGAGGGACGACGGCGATGGGGGTGGGGGGAAGTTGCACTGGCCAGAAAAATAGTATGGAAGGGGGAGAGAGAGAGAGGGAAAAAAAGGGATAAAGTTTTTTTTGCTATGTTTGGTAGCATTATAAAAAATATTACCATGTTTGGTAAAGTGGAAAAATCTTGTTGTGTTTTTAAAAGAGATCTCTACAATGACACAGGGTGTAACTTTTTTCCAAAATTGAAAGTGCATGTGTGCAATCACATGTAGAACCACGAAAGCCCTCAATCATTTACTTCAATAATAATAATGAATACACACTTGGACACCCTTGGTTTTGGGTCTACCCCAAAAGTTAGTTCGGGGGGGGGGGGGGAGGGGGGGGGGGATTGTCCAAGTCTTATAAAGAGTTTTCTTGCACTTCCCACTTCTGATGTGGGAACATTCATTCAACACCCCCTCGCACACGCAGGCCAAACCCATCATGGGTGGGGCATGGACCATCTCATGTGCTGGAGGATCCATGTGAAACCAACCTGGCTCTGATACCATAATAAATTGGGATTTTTACACTAGGAGAAAAGGAACACACAAAAATTATCGATATGGGTCCTTATTTTCAATTCTTACCAATATGGGCCCTTACTAGTGTTTTGTTGAAACATTTTAAAAATATTTAAATTTGATGTTTTTGTTGTAGAAATTTGTATAGATTTGGTGTTTTTTGTTAAGTTTTTTATGTAGAGCTGCCCAAAATGCTATATAAGATCATTTGTACGTGTTTATACAAATTTATACATATTTTATACAATTTTATAAACTTCTGTAAATATGTATAAACTTGTATAAATCTATATACATGTTTGTGTACAATAAATAAAGCTGTATAAATTTTCAGATTGTACATTATTATGGGTGTTCATATAAAGTTTCAGCTTTTTTTTGTGTATACTTTTGTATTTCTCTCACTGTATACGTATTTATCAATGTATATTCATGTATAATTTTTTTGGTAGATTTGTGTGTATAAACTTGTTCAAAGCAATAATATAGATAAAACCGACAAAAAATAACTTCGGTGAAACAAAACCAGTAACTCCATTGAAGAAATAAATATTCCGGTGAAATTCCGATAGTTTTAAAATTATTCGGCTACCGCCGACAGATCAGTGGCTGGAGAGGGGGGAGAAGTGGCAGCTAGGATTTTTTATTTTGAGGGAGAGCCCAAATTTTAGAAATAGGGGCATTGTTATGCCATGTAAAAAATATATATATATATGGCACTTCATTTGTAATTCTCTTGTTTAAAGTGCTATTTTTAATTTTTTTAATAAATCCATACGTAAAATTTTGCGTAGAGGCCTGTTTGGTGAGCGCTAATTGATCCGTAGCCATCAAAAATAAGTTTACTGAAAATTAGCCACCTCTGGACAAGTCCCAGTATTTTATACTGGGACTAGTGTTTAAGTGATCCCATTGTTCAAAGTCCCAGTATAAAATACTTGGATCTAGTGTTTATGTTCAGTCCTAATATAAAATACTGAGACTTTGAGCATGTTAGTTCAAAGTCCAATATTTTGTCATGGGACTTATAAAGCTCCAGGTACATGAATCCAAGTATAAAATAATGAGACTTTAAACATATTAGTCCAAAGTCTCAGTATAAAATATTGAGACTAGTCTGGGGTGTTTGTTAACGCTAATGGAGTGTAAGTGTGTGCGCGGATCTTTGGCTATTCTTCAATTAATTTGGAAACTGTTGATAAAACTCATTGAGCGCATCCAAAAATAGTTATGCATCCAAATTTCCCAATCTATACTTGGGCTTAGGTCTAAGCCCACCCAAAAAACTAACTCAAATAAAGCAGGATTGCTCAATACTTATAAATAGCTTGCCCTTCCCACTTCAAATGTGAGAACATTCATTCAACAAATACTTGATTCTTGAGAATGCAAAAAAAAAAAAAACTGATAACTTTTCTAGGAGTGTTATTTTTAATATTTATATCTTTCAAGCGTGCTGGCTAATGGATGGCAGGCCGGGGGAGAAAGAGGGGGGGGGGGGGGGGGTGGGCAGCTTAGGTTGGGTTGGGTTTAATCAATTTCAAGATGAGTTTCCATATTGGCCTGGGGATGATCACACCTGACTTACCATGAATGTAGTAGCATTCCACAAAATAAGAACTCTCTTAACCCCTCGTATGATAACAAACTGTTGTGAGCACCTCTCCCACATTGATTAAAAAGAGAAATGCTAATAAGTTTATAGACTAATAGCCTGTTTGGGATTGCTGCCAAAAACTGCTTATTTTGAGAAGTACTTTTGGCATAAGTACTTTTTAAAAAAGTACTTTTGGATAATAAGCAGTTTGTGTTTGGACAACTCATTGGAGAAGTACTTTTGATAAATAATTTGTGTTTGGTTAATCGTTACGAAAAGTATTTTTCAGTGTCAAATTACGAAAAGGACATCCAAGTTCATTTTACATTTGGATTAATAAAAATAAAAAAATAATTTTGAATATTTATCATAAAGACTTTAATTAGAAAATTTATTTAGTTAAATGTAAAATATAACGTAAAAGATATAAATTTAAGCTATTGATCAACATAAAATATAGTTAAACCAAAGTGATAACGGCATTAGGAATTTCTAGTAATCACTTGCTTTTAAAAGATAATTTAAAGAGTAGGACATCCTATATATGCTTGATAGTAATACCTAAAAATAAAAATTAGTCCTAGAGGAAGAAGATTTGTAAAAGTACGTAGTAGAAAAAAATAGGAAAAAGAAAAATATAATTGTATTTTGAGAGAGATATGGTTAATATAACATAGACATATAAACCTACAGATAGGAGTTCAAAACAACTTCGTGCTATCACACACATGCAATGCAAGAAAGGCGCCAAGCGCCGTAACTTTGATTCCATTATAATTATAATACTAAGGGGTTATTCGGTTACTCACTTATTTAATACGGGTATTAATTATTTAGTAATGTGGGTATTATCCATGTATATATTATAACGTAGGGATTATTTTTTGAATCACTGATATATTACAAATTAACAAAAAATATTATTATTTAAAATATTTATTTACTCTTTAAATAAAATTTTAAAATATCCTTATTATTATGAGGGTTAATTTTATCATTTTAAATTTTAATACCTGCATTATTAATACCCACATTGTTAATACCACCTTCCACTCCGCATAAAATAATACATAGATTCCCGCATTAATAATGCGGGTATTAATAATGCGGAATATATAAAAACGCAACCAAACGTTGCACTAATTTTATGCGGGTATTAAAATTTCACAAAAACCAACCGAACGCTGCGCTAAGTTAACGCTGAGTTTTGTGCGGGTATTAAATATTAATACCCTGAACCCAACGACCCCTAACAACCTAACATAAACGAATGAATCATATACTGTGGAAAACATTTTGTTAAAAGAAAATATGTTTCGCCAAAGCTGGAATCAGTTTTCTTAAAGAAAAGGTGAAAAAGAATTTTTTGTTCGAATTTAAATGGATTCATGATCAAAATCAAATGTTTGACTTTGAAATTTATATTATGTCAAACAGTGTAAAACGGATGTAGTATTTCGGAAGAAAATAGATACGTACCACATATTATGAAGGCGAGAATAAAAAAAAAGCTAAATCTATTTCATTTAGTTTGTTAATATTTATATTATTTATTTACTGATTTATACATTAATTTTGATACTATCATTCAAGACTATAATGAATTTGGTTATCATTACCACACAAGCTAGAGTTCTAAGCTACCCACTAAGTAATTAGAATTACAATAAATCAATACTAAGGTACTATTTAATATTTTAGCAGTCAAAATCAAATAGTAACTCGTAAATACTTTCTATTCCGGAATGAGATCCTATCCATTACTATTTGGTACAATATTATTCAATAGTAGTATAGATTGGTGCCATATGTCCACCTACTTAATTAATGAATGAGATCATTTTATTCCTAACAACTAAATATGGTAGTGTAATTTTTAGCAAAAAAATACAATTAATCAACCAAACGGCACATATTAGGAATGCAAAAATTAATCTAGCATAATTACATATAAACATGAAAATAAAGACTATTTTGGCGGAGAGGAAAAAGATCATGAATATCTCCAAAGAGTTCATATATTAAAAAAATCAAAGTGAAATTTCAAGTTTATCTTGCTAACATCTTTTGTTTTTCTCAATAATCTTAATCTTTTTTATAAGGTTTTTGACAAAAAATAGTTAACACTCTAAAAATAACATCATTTGCTTCATCTTGACATAACACCTATTGAATAATTGGATTCACAAATTGACAAGTTCAGTATACCCGGAATAACATTCAGTTAAATATGCTAGAAATAAAACGTACATCAATCATAGTAGATTTTTATCTTAAAACTTTTGTGCTCTTCGACTATCGAAAAGGATTGTCTGTCCGATATAATTATGCTAGATTAATTTTTTCCTTCCTAATATGTGTCGTTTGGTTGATTGTATTTTTTTGCTTAAAATTACACTATCATATTTAATTGTTAGAAATAAAATGATCTCATCCATGAATTAAGTAGGTAGACACATGACACCAATCTATACTACTTCCAAATAGTAATGGATAGGATCCCGTTCCTTCTATTCCATTGTCAACGTTGAAATTCGATAAAATGACCTTCCATAAATCTGATGATATACATGACGAGTAAAATGGTAAAAAGCACAAACTGCAATCACAGACGAGTACAGTTTATTACAGATTTATTTATTTAGGTACCTAGGTAAAAGAGGTAGATATATAGGAGGAAAGAAATCTTTCATCATACATTAATCTTAGCTCAGTTGTGGCGGAGAATATTAAGGCGGAGAGAATATTCACCCAAGGATGGGCAGCATCTGTTGATGCAGCAATCATCATAGAGAGGCCTTGGATCGCAGAAACTGCAGCTGTTTGAGCAGAATTCAGAACAAGATGCTGCATTTGCAGTGTAGAAACTAACTGCCATGAGTACCATCATCATCAGAATTACACTAACACATTGTGATTTGTCTTCACCATGTCTCTAGATCTCTCTTCCTCTCTTTCTTTTGCCCTTCTTCTTCGTTTATACTTTGTTTTCTATGGTTATATATAGGTAGTACTTGCTCTCAACTAATAATATTTAGATGGGGCAAAAATTATATTTATAGGCGGATTCAGAATTTAAATTTGATTGGCATAAATTCAGATTTTCCGACAATAAATTTATTGTATTTCTACTTATGAAATATGAGTTCAAAATTTAATATTTGTTCAATATTAGTAGTTTGAACTATGGGTGTCAAACAGGTAGGCGTCTACCCGTCAAAACCCGGACCCGGACTCATTAAAATCCGACTCCATCCGGACCCGCAAAAACCCGGACCCGGACCCGGACCCATAAACCTCCTAAAATACCCCTACCCGAACGGGTTTTTTTACTTAACGAATACCCGTATCCGTTAAGACCCGTCAAAATTATGGGGTATTACTGGATATACCCGTATTCGTATCCGTTAAAATAAACTGAGTAAAGTTTTCCACTCATGGTTTAATTCGTTTTGTGTCCATATTGTTACTAGTGAAATATGTTTAAGAGAAACAAGTTTAGCTATTTAATTAAAAAAGAAACTTGATATTCCATAACAAATCAACAATTTGAATATATATTACTCAAATATGGTATAAAACTTCAACTGTTAACTTCGATATATACCTCAGAAAATAAGCTAGTTGGAGTCGGACAAAGTAATTATCGGACGTATATTATTAGAAAATATAATTACTTAATTCACTACATCAAAATATTTTAGTTGTACCAGTTTCAACAGTTGTATCAGAAAGTGCATTTAGCCAAGGAAGACCAATGATAGGTGATACCCGTCACTCTTTGGGTAATAATGTTTTGGATGTTCTAGTTTGTTTACGATACTAGATTAGATCGGAGCGAAAAAACCAAGGAATTGAAGACTCACTAGAATAAGATGATAACCTTGAAGAAATTCTGTTAAGTGATCAAGCACTATCAATGGCACCTACACCGGAGCATGAGGAAAATGACGTGGAAGAAATTACACAAAGAATTATGCATATTTAAATTTGTAATTTGAATTTTCATTATCTAGTTTGGATGTTGCACTTTTCAAATTTAGAAGTTTAATGTTAAGACTTTAATAGTTCAAGTATCTTAAATAAAGTAAGTCTTTTAACTTTTCCTATCATTCATCTTTTTTTTAAAGTATTTAAAATAATATTATTAAAAAAAATTAAAACCCGGACTCAAACCCGATTTGTTAATACTCGAACCCGTACCCGTACCCGCACGGGTTTTTTTTTCCTACCCAAAACCCGGACCCGTTAAGAACCCGTAATTTAAACTCGTACCCGGATCCGTACCCGGAACCTGCGGGGTTACAATTTTACAACCCGAACCCGGACCTGTATACCCGTTTGACACCCATAGTTTGAACACACACGCGTCTATGTTCTGTGCCGAAAATATTGGGTTCATACGAACCATTGTTCAAAAGCCTCCAGCAGCAGCCTGTCACACCTAATAATCCACATCCACTCCTCTCGAAAAAGGAAAATACTGATAAAGTATGTCAACTTTCATATCTATATTGCATGATCGATAATAATTTAATAGAGTTTTCTTGTCCTTTTTTTATTAACTCAAGGACAATAATTGAGTTAACAAAGTCCAAAAATCATATATAACCCAAAATAGCTACTAGCCGCCTACTTGCGTGTACTTACAATTTTTTTCCCGTTCAAAATGTAGGAATGCAGGACCTGAAAACAATTAGAATAAAAAATTTCCTTTGTATGTTTCTTTACATTTTAATTAAATAACACTAGAAACTTTTCTTTTGTATAGTTGAGGTCGGCGCTTTAGTTTTATTCCAGTTTCTGTGAATATATAATTAGGTGCTGGGATCAGCAGCCTCTTTATATATATTTATTTGGTAAAACTGCAAAAGTCATTCGATTTGGCCAATAGTCTCACTACGTCTCTGGCTGCTGGTATATGCTTAGATATTTTTAAATGATTTTGTTGCTCTAAAACGAAACTATCGCTGAAAATAGGGTAAAAGAATTGATAAATAAAATTTACTGCAGACCAGCTACAGATGGAGCTTGAGTCGTATGCACTTTTTTATAGGGAAATTTACCCTACGTGAACATTGATTAAAAATATTTACTCTTCCTAAACATCTTTTAATATGTCTTTCTTTTTATAGCCAATCATTAATTTTTATATAATTATTATAAATATTTTCTGATTTTAATATTATCTAATTAAAATGATTTGTATATTCCCATTAATTAAGGAAATATGAGAAGGTTTTGATAACTGATTGTATATCCCATTAATTAAGGGAATATGATAAGGTAAAGATAACTGATACGTCCCTTTTTCCTAGGAGTTGTAATTGATCAGAAATATCGTTTACATTAATCCACCTCTCCATTTACCACTTTTCACACGCAAACTGTTCAGTTATTATTCCAAACATCTCACCTTCTTCTCCATAAACCTTTCCATATCCCCTCGATAAAAGCTTCACTTTTCATCGGATTTTTTTATCTTTTTTTCTGATTATACTATCTGATTATTAAGGTTTGTTAATTTATCCTCTACAACACATCCCAAATGATCTCTAGGAAAAGTCGTCGTTCCGGCGACAATGTTGTTATGCATGGTCAGAACACTACAGAAGATGATGATTTCATTGACCCCATACCAGTTACGCGGCTGTTAACACAACCTCTGTCGCATGCATCTCCTACGCCTTCGCGAATCACACAATCCCAGGCTGCATGCAACCAAAAAAAGAAGGCTGCTGAAAAGAGACCTCGAGATGTGCATAATGAGGTTGATGTTGTTGAGGTTGAATGTGCACAAAATATTCCAAAAAAGAAGGTTAGACGAAAGGTCAATGTATCTAAACCGGAATTTGACGTTGAGACAAATGTTGGTCCTTCTTTGAAGGTATTTTGTTTTATTTTATAATTTTTTATGTGTTGTTTTAATTGAATATAATTTTATTAATTAGGAAAATTTATGTGTTTTTTTGTTAATTAAGTTGTAGGTTAATAATTCATATAGATTAATTTATTTTTTCTCTGTTTCATTTTATTAAATTATATTTGTGTTTTATTAAAATCAGCTTTTAGTTTATTTCTTGAATTTTATTTGTTGTCCTGCATTTTACTTTATTTTTGGTGCATTGTTAATCAACATTTTTGGCCTTAAATATGGTAGAATTTTAAAGTTCATTAGTGAAGTAATATTATAAATTTGTCTTATTGTTTTAAAACACGTTTTGTCTATTATTTCAGTGTTACATTTTCATCAATACGTTTTGAATATTTACTTTTAGATATGTTATGAATATTTACTTTTAGATATCATTTGAATATTAGATTTCATATCATAGTATTATTTCAGTTGGTACTTTATTTTGTTCAGACATGAGACTTTTTCATCCCAAAGGAAAAGCATGGTAATCGGCCAATAAACGTGCACTGCAACAAGGAGATCAGTTCTGAGTTAAAACAAAGGTTAACTGGTGGATTATATGAGAAGTTTAAGTCCACATTTTTTGGGCATTTTCTTGATATGCCCACATTTCATGTTCAAAATCAGGTTCTTGTTGCATTATTGTTTAGAGAAGGCGTTCGTCCAAGTCATGATGCATTGTATTTTATAATCAATAACAAAAAACTTAAATTTGGCCTGAAAGAATTTGCCATGGTTACTGGTTTGAAGCGTGTAGGGGATTTTTTTGAAAGATTATAGCTCAAAAGAGAAAAATCGCCTTATTGTCAAGTATTTTTGGTGGGGTTGAAAAGGTTAGGAAATCTGCCTTGGAAGAATATTTCAAAAACAAAATGTGGGATAATGATGATGATGCTATCAAAATCTTAGCTTTGTACCTTATCAATACATTTCTTTATTCCACCAAGAATAGCGAAACCACTCCTCATTATATAGACTCTGACCACTTTGATATTATTGAATCGGGTGAATGGGAATCATATCCATGGGGTTATAAGATTTTTCATGCAACGATTTAATCATTGCACAACAAGGTTCGTGTATGGAAATCTTCTTACAGGTTTGCATGGATGTCATATGCTTTGCTTGTATAGTTTTTTGAATGCTGTCCCACAATTGATGGCAAGCTAGCAAATCGTGTTGGAAATAAGGTCCCTCGTATTCTGAATTGGGAAGTTACTAGGCATCTTGTATTCAATGAAGTGCAGAGGGGTTTCTTTTCATTAACAGGGGACAAGGTAATTGTCACGTCTGGTTTTCTTAATTTTTTGATATTACATAAATATGTAATTCATTATTTGTTGATATTGATATTAAACTGATATCGTTCTGTTTTGTATTATTTTAATATGCAGATGGTTGTGGATAGTATTTCTCCTACTGACCTAGAGTTGGAAACATTGAATTCGCCTGAAGAAGAGGAAATTCATCTTGATGATGATATTGCTTGTCAAAGTGAAGATGATATCCCAGAAATCAACGCATCGGCCAAGACAGATGGTGATAATGATGTCTCTGTGAGGAAAATTAATTTTATGAAATAATTGGAGATCCTAAAACAAAACCAGATTGAGCTGAAGCAGAAAATTCAAACAAATACTCTTGCGGTTGCTGCTCTAAAAAAATTTATGGTGTCCATAGCTGATCGCATTTTCAATGAACTAGATCAGATTTCGAAGAAGATTGCTTTTAAGGGCCGGGAGCAGGTATGATAATACTATTGTTAATTGACTCTTCCAGTTCAGGTTTACTAAATTTCAGTATTATTGACTATTTTTCTTTTGTTATATCATTTATTCAGGTTGGAGGTATGGAAGGCATGTTTAGCTTTGGTGGTTTTGGATCCGACAATGATGTTGGTCTTGATGAAGAAAACAATGTTGGTATGGAAAGTACGCCTACACGTACATCCCGGGACACATCTGTGTTTGGTAAGTTGTCAACATGTTTGCCATATACTGAATCTATCATTCAGAGAAACTTCACAAGAACTGTGTGATTGGCTTTTTTTTTAGTAACAATATGTAGATACAAATTTTTAGTATTTTTAACATTTTTTCTGGATTCTAGCTGCAGGCACTTCATTGTGTAACAGTGATGCATTACTGAATCAGTCACCTATGGTGGAAGACGAAGCAACACCGGAAAATGTAGCGAGCAGTGACACAAATGTTATTGGTAAGGTTATATATAACTGTTTTTGTATAGTATTAAAAAGTGTCAATATTAATGTATTTTTTGTTGTATTAGATGCATACAATCATTGGTAGATATGGTGGCTTCTTATATGAAGGCCGCCGACAGACTTTCGGTCGGAATATGTCGGTATGAAAATACAATATTTTTAATAGTGAAAATAATAGTTCGATTTGTGTCATTACTTATTCTAAATTGCAATATTTGAACTATTTTGTCATCACCGTATAGGAATTGAAATTACTTACATAAATGAGATTGGTTACACCTTAATTCAATGGGGGAGAATTTTAAAATTAGGCAGCCCATTACCCAAAATTACAAATAAGGGGCCATATTTCATTCATAGCACCCTCTTATTTTTAAATTACACAATATAGCACCTCCTTATTTTTAAAATAACATAACATAGCACCCATTTGAACTAAAAATCCTAAAAGCCACTCCCCCACCCTCCCCCGCCATTGACCTTCCGCCGAATACCCAGATGGTGGCCACCACCGGCTGCCGACCGACGGTGGTCGGTGGTCGGAAAATTGAAATTTCACCGGGATCTCATCGAATTGCTTATTTTATTGGTGGATTTATTTAAATAATTATTTTTTTCATAATTTTATACACCTAAATCTATCAAAATAATAAATTATACATGTAAATACATAGAAAAATGTGTATGCAAGAAGAAAAATACAAAAATATACACAAAAAAATAAATTTTATACAAACATCCATAAATAGTGCATAAATCTGAAATTTATACAACTTTATTCATTGTTCTTACATGCATATACAACATTATATAAGTTTACAGAAGTGCATATAATATGTATATTCACTGTATACACAAACATATATAAATTTATATATTTTTATACACGTTTACAGAAGTGTATAAACTTGTATAAAAATATATAAAACTGTATAAACTCACAAAAATAATTTTATACAGTATTTCGGACAGCTTTTACACAAATCTTAACAAATATACAAGATTTGTACAGTTTTATACATGAAAAACACTAGATCTAAACATTAGAAAAAAGTTTTAACAAAAAAATAGTAGATCTCACCGGATTTTAATGAAAAAGGTGAGAAAAGAAGAAAAAACATGATAAATAAACCCCTCACTGGAGTTTGACTGGAATATACAATCAAAAATCACATTGTTATTAAAAAAAAAAAAACGAGAAGAAGAAAAAGAAACAGCTGCGACGGTGGCGGCTAGCAAACGTGGTGGCAGCGGCGGCGGAGGCAGTGTCTTGGAGGAGAGGGAATGAAGGTGAAAAAGTGGTGGAAGGGGTGGGGGGGGGGGGGCGCTGTGATATTGTAAGGGGAAGAGAAGAGAGGAAAAATGGGAAGGAGGGAAATAGAAGAGAGGAAAAATGAGGGCTAGGCTTTTTTTTCCTTTAACTAGGGAGGTGCTAAAGAGTGAAAGAAAAAATAAAAAAAAAGGGAGGGGGTTGCTAGGTCGGGTAATATAGGAAAATAGGGATCTTTTTTGATAATTTTCATGAGTGGAGTGTCTCTCCATGTAATTGTCCCTAATTCAATTGACGTGATCTTGAGCTAGCTCCGTTTGTATTGACGGGTGAAAAAAAAGCTACTTTGTTAATTTCTAGTCACTTGACACGTCAATTGCATGTTTATCATATGCCAAAAATTCGAATTTGTATCCCGTGAATTAATAAAATTTCGACCATACACACAGAAGAAACCTGTATGTATACATATTCGCCGATTGACCGGCTAAATGCTGGAAACCGTGTGAAATGACAATACTCTAAAGGGAATAACCAAAAAAGGTTATTCCTATTCGAGTTTTAGAACTAAGTTTTCATGTACTTTCTTATTGACCCTAACAGTCTTAACTTGGTAAACACTCTTTATACCTAACAGTTTTAGAGTATAAAATGCATAGATTCGACCACTAAGTATTTACCCATGAGACTAGATTGGTATCTATTTAAGAGAAACTAGCTTGAATAGGTGGACCCCTAACTTCCCATTCATTGTTTGCAAAACCTCTTTAGTTTATTGTTGTTCATGTTATTGTTGAAGTTAGCTTCAATCCGTATTATACTTTTTTTTTACTTAGGAATCACTAAACAATTCATTAGAACTCGAATTTATTCATTCTAATTTAGAACATGTGCTAGCTCTTCGTGGAAATCGACCCCGACTTCTAAATGAGTATTATATTTTGACAGTGGCAGAGCTAGCCTACTAGGATGGGGTTCGGCCGAACCCATAGCTTTGATCAAATTATGTATATTTGTCTTGAAAATTAATTTAGAACTCCCTACCTTAAATTAATTAGAATTATGAATCCCAAAACTTCGAAATTTGGCTTCGCCTCTGTATTTTAACGAGTGCTCCTTATCATTCATGGTGTAGGATTGAGCGTGGATCAAAGAGCATCCTTTGTGATAGGCCAATGTATTTCTCCCACTTAGCAAGTGCTAATGAGAATTGAATTATTTTTTGAGTGATTTTCTTTATACAAAATTCACCTTCAATGATTTTTTTAGTTCTCTTTTCAAGATTATAATCCATCAGCCAAAGAGTGCCAACTCGGATTGAATGATTCATTTAGAGTGTCATGTGAGTGAATTCTCCTACGATTCCTCTATTCTATGGCCCTTGTAAAGCCATTGTAGATTCAGGTGCCATATTTAATCAGAAAATGGAGAACTTTACCTAAGAAAGACTCAGAGTTTTGAATAGGAAGGATGGACTAATAATGCAGTTTAGAGAAACAAAGGATGTCAAACCAGTTGAAATCAAACATGGGACACATTTGGGTAAGCCTGCAGTGTACTTTTCAGCTATGGACTATTTTGTTAATCTGGCACATGATTGTAGCTTAACACTTGTTGGTAAGTTTTCTAAAGGGAAACCAAATATGGAGGAAATTAGGAGGGCCCTTCTAACTCAATACCATCTCAAGGAACCGGTTAAAGTGGCATATTACGATCATAGGCATGTTTATCTGGATTTCACAAATAAAGTTGATTACAACCATATATTATTCAAGAAGTTTATTCACATAGGGGGTTCACCCATGAAATTGATGAAGTGGTCCCCTGATTTTAAACTAGAAGAGGAAACCCCTATAGTCCCGATCTGGATATTAATCCATCAACTCCCTTGGCATTTATTCAGATGGGACGTAGTCTCGAGGATTTTAACTGCTGTAGGTACTGCTGTGGCTCTAGACCAAGCTACTTACTCTAAATCAAGAGGCAATGTTGCCAAAATTAAGGTTGAGATTGATTTATTAAAACCCAAGCTTGAGCAAATTTGGCTCGGGTTTACTAGATTGGATGGCACTGAAGATGGAGTATGGCTAAATATAGAATATGAGGGTGCTCCTGACTATTGTCTTTTCTGCAAATTACAAGGCCACTCTGAAAGTCAATGTAGAACAAAAGCAAGGCAGGAAAGGGAGAAAGCTCAAAAAGAAGAACAAAAAGAGGTGCAGAACAACAATACATCAGATGATGGTTTCACTGAAGTCAAAAGGAAAAGAAGATCGAGCAACAAAAAAATAAATTTTAATCAGGAACGATGTCCTACTCCTCACGCTAGGGAAGATGCAAGAAACAAAAATACGAGGCAAACAGATAAAGATGGAGCTAACTCTAGAACAACTAAAAATGTGCATTTTGCCGAAAATATGACAAGTGGGAAAAGTATAGTAAGAGAGGTTCAGACCAGCAAGCAGATTATGAAGGAGCTTCAACAGACAGAAGAAGAGCAACAACCAAGTTTACAAATAGAACAATTGATTGCAGAAAACAATGTAGCACAGGTGCAAAACCAAGTTGTTCATGAAGAAAAAGAGAAGCAAGTCAAGGAGGAGAAGGGGCAAACATCAGCAGGCAAGAACAATAACACAAAGAGGAAGAAACAAAAGAAACAAGGTACTGTAGATCCATTGCACTACAACAACCAATTACAACCTCAGCCAGATCAAAGTCAGTTGGAAGGAAAACATAATAATACTATGGAGAAAAAAAAAGAAGCAAATAATTTCTCAAAAGCAAAACAGTAGTGGTTCTAAAAATCAGATCGCATCTCAAAATTTGAGACGCGATAAAACTCAGGCCATATCACAGCAACAAGAGCAATCTGATGAAGAAGAGATGCATGATGAAAGTAGCTTTGAACATGATGATGGGGATCCCGATGAATCAGATTCAGAGCAAATAGAGAGCAGTAAAGAAAATTCTGAAAGTGAATATGACTCTGCTACAGCTTCAGAAGAATCAGAAAGCCAAAAGGACTTATCTGATGGTGATGAGGTGGCAGATAGCTTTACAAAAGCTTTTACCGGACAACAGTTACAAACTGATGTTATTGCTATGGCCTTTGGAGATGTGATAGAAAGGGGAAACCTTTCTCCAAGAGGAGGGCAATTTGCAAGAGGTGCAAGAGCTTCTCTTAGAGGAAGAGGAGGGAGAGGTAACAGTCAAAGACCTGGTAGGTCGACAAAAAATCAAGCGGTCTCAAACCCAAGTTTTAAATGATTAAGTCCATTTGTTGGAATATTAGAGGCATCAAATCTGGTGGTGCCTTTGAAAGATTAAAGCAAATGAAGAGACGACATAATTTAGCTTTTATAGCAATACAAGAACCTTTTTGTAAAAGGAAGAAACTAGACAGATTTAGAAGAGGGCTAGGTTTTTCCTTTGCCTCGGCTAACTGCTCAAATAAAATTTGGATCTTTTGTGATGAGTCATATGAATGTACCATTGTCTCTGACTCAGAACAACAGTTGACTTGCTCAATAAAATATGGTGAAGACTCTCTACTCGTCACTACTGTTTATGCTAAATGTGAAGTTTATCTTAGGAAAGCACTTTGGGATGATCTAAGGGATATTAATACTGGTTGTCACTCACCTTGGATAGTGATGGGAGATTTCAATTGTATTATTGATCCTAGTGAGAAAAAAGGGGGAAATAGACATAACATGAATGAAAGCTTACCTATCATTGAGTGTATGATAGATTGTGAACTCTCCGACATGGGGTTTATTGGGTCAAATTACACATGGTGCAATGGCTGGGCACCAAACAGGAGAATTTGGAAGAGATTGGATAGGGCATTGATTAATCAACGATGGCTGGACAAGTTTCCTGACTCAACGGTCAATCATCTTGTTAGAACTGGATCTGACCATGCTCCCTTACTGGTCTCTGCTGCATCTAGTTCAGTTGCGCCGCAAAAATATTTTAGATTCCTAAATCTTTGGGTTGAGAAACCTGGATTCCTTGAAACAGTTCAACAAGCATGGCAGCTTCACGTTGAAGGATCACCAATGTGGAAATTTCATTTAAAGCTGAAGAACACTTGTAAGCAACTATCATGGTGGTCAAAAAATTGTCTGGGCGACATTTTTGAGAACACTAAGGAAAAAGAAAAAATTGTTGCTGAGATGGAGGACCTATGCTTGCAGGATAACTCTGAGATTAACAGAATGAAACTCAATGAAGCACATGCCATCCTGATTAGCCATTACAAAACAGAGGAAGCATTTTGGCGACAAAAATCTGGAATCAAATGGTTTTGTGAGGGCGACCTCAATACTAAGTTTTTCCACTCCGTCATGGCATCAAAGAGAAGGAGACTAGTTTTGAATAAAATCAAACTAGAAAATGGAGAATTGATGGAAGGTACAGAGAACATTGGCAAGGAAGCTGTCGCATTCTTTGAGAAACAATTCACGCAAGAACCTCTTCATAGGGATTTTTCTATTCTGCAATGCTTGCCTACTGTCATCACAAATGAAGACAATGACATGCTAGTCGAAATTCCATCTTTACAAGAAGTGAAGAAGGTGGTCTTCAACATGAGTTCTGACAGCTCACCTGGGCCTGATGGTATAAATGGAACTTTTTACAAACATTGCTGGGACATTATTGTTGATGATCTTTATTCTATGGTGTTGGATTTCTTCTCTGGTAGTTGTTTACCTAGAGCTATATCACACTCATGCTTAGTTCTTGTGCCTAAGGTTCAATCTCCCCAGCAATTCACTGAACTTAGACCCATTAGTCTAAGTAACTTTTCTTGTAAAATCATATCCAAGCTCTTGAATAACAGGCTTACTTCTATAATGCACAAGATCATTTCTCCTAATCAGACTGGTTTTTTGAAAGGAAGATCTATTACTGAAAACATAACTCTTACTCAAGAGATGGTGCACAATATGAAAAACTCCAAGCCTGATGCTAATGTGATTCTGAAGTTGGACATGGCCAAAGCTTATGACAGAGTATCTTGGGAATTTTTATGCCAGGTTCTTAGGAGGCTGGGCTTTTCAGAGAGCTGGATAGATGATGTGGAGAGTAATGTCTAATAATTGGTATTCAATCAATGTCAATGGTGTTAGATATGGATTCTTCAAATCGAGCAGAGGGCTTAAACAAGGGGATCCATTGTCTCCTTCATTGTTTATTATTGGAGCTGAATTAATGACACAACTTATGAATCGGCTTACGTTTGAAAATTTTATTCCTTTTTATGCTGACAAGAATGGCCCTATCATTACACATCTTTGTTATGCCGATGACACAATTTTGTTCTCTTCTGGGGACCCTCTATCTATTTCTATGATGATGAACAGGTTGGAGGTATATGAGAAAATATCTGGACAGATGATCAACAAGAAGAAATCAGGCTTTCTAGTACATCCGAAAGCAGCAGCAACTCTCATTGAAGATGTTAAGCATATCACAGGTTTTTCTCAAATTCAATTCCCTTTCAATTATTTGGGAAGTCCAATATACCTGGGTAAGAAAAAAGTAAGCTATTTCAATGATTTGGTGGTTAGAGTGACTAACAAAGTCACTAGTTGGCACACTAAAACATTGACCTCTGGAGGAAAAGCTGTCCTAATTAAAGCTGTGTTAGCTTCAATTCCTCTGCATATCATGTCAGTAGTGCAGCCTCCTAAAACTACTATTGGCCAAATGGAAAAGGTGATAGCTAATTTTTTCTGGGGGGGAGCAGGTGGTAAAAGAAAGTTTCACTGGAAGGCATGGAAGGACTTGTGCTTACCCACTATAGAAGGAGGAGTTGGATTTAGATCTGTTCAAAGCTATTGTGATGCTTTCTCTGCTAAAAATTGGTGGAACTTTAGAACCAAAAAATCAATGCTCAAGGATTTTCTAGAAGCCAAGTACTGTAAAAGGGGACATTGTGTGACGAGAAAGTGGAGATATGGACAATCACACACATGGAGGAGATTGATGGACATCAAGAACACTTGTGAACCCAAAATCCTATGGAAAATAGGAAAAGGTCAAATGTCATTCTGGTGGGACAACTGGACAGGAGATGGAGCTCTTGCTAAACTAGTCCAGCAAGGTTCTAAATCTAAAAGAATCAAAGTCGCAGAATTTATTGATGGAGACAACTGGAGAGAAAGCAAAATTAGGAAGGTTCTACCTAATAACTTGATTGATAAAGTGATGAAGATTCCAATAGAAAAGGACAGTGAAGACTGGGCTGTTTGGTTAGCAGATCCAAGTGGAGAATTCTCATGCAAGTCTGCTTGGAAAACAATGAGAAATCAAAAAGTCCAAACATTGACTGCAAAGAAGACTTGGCATTCTAAACTTCCATTTAAAGTTTCCTTCTTTATGATGAGACTTCTAAGTGGAAAGTTGCCAACTGATGAAATAGTTCAAAGATTTGGAGTGCACGGACCTTCTAGGTGTTCTTGTTGTAAGAATCCTAAGGAGGAAACAATACATCATTTATTTGTAGAAGGGGAGATGGCACAATTATGGAATTTTTTGGAAACACATGTGGAATCAACTACCATGCGGGGTCGATCAGAGCTATGATATTACGGTGGTGGTTGACAGAACCTAAGAACAAAATCCACGAACTACTCTTGCAATGCTTACCTTCGGTACTAAGCTGGGAAATGTGGAAAAGTAGATGTACCTACAGATTTGAAGGCATAAGAATTTCAATGAGCAGAATTATTAATCAGGTCACTTGGTTGCTCTCTTTAATTTTGAACAAACAGTTTCCTTGTCTGAAATTCAAAGGAAGCTGGATTGCAATGTGTAACAAAATAGAAGGTGCCAAACCAGCTTTAGAGATCAAGATGATCAGATGGAAAAAACCAGGTCAATATGAAATGAAACTCAACATAGATGGATGCAGCAAGGGTAATCCAGGGGAAGTGGCAGGAGGAGGCATCTTGAGAGATAAAAATGGAAACATGAGAATGGCTTTTCATTCTTACTTTGGGATTGAAAGCAATAACAAAGCTGAATGTCTTGCGCTGTTAACAGGTCTAAAATGGTGTGTTTCACATCAACTTCTAGATATATGCATTGAGTCTGACTCATTGATAGTTGTTAAAATGATATTGGGAGAATGCAAAGTTATATGGCAAGTTAGAAGAATAATCAAGGAAATCAATCAGTTAATGGCTAGGGGCAGATTCCAAGTTAAGCATTGCTACAGGGAGGCTAACATTGTTGCTGACTCATTGGCCAACATTGGTGTAGCTAAGAAGGAAGAGTTGTTCTTCACTGAGGCTATAACACTGCCTAGTCAGGTTAAAGCTACATTGAAGAGTGATCAAGATGGAACACCAAATTTTAGGATTCGACCAAAAAATGCGCAATTCACTTTCGGGAATGGATAGGTTCACCTTCAGTATATATAGGTTATCTATCTTCTTTTTTATAGCTCACAAGGATGTAAAGGAGAAATCCTCCACATGGAATAGTTCTCTTAATTACCTACCTTCACATAATCTAGGTCACTTTTTGTACAAGGATAAACTCTTCATCCTTTATATGACTCAACGAGGCAAGGACAAAAATCCTCCTCAGTGTACTATTTGCTAGTGCTAAATTAATGGACAGGTTGGGGTCTGGCCAAACCCCCACACCACTGTTTGGTGGTTAAAAAAAAAAAAAAAATCTCAAATAATATATTAATTGTTGTGTTAAGTTTAACATCCATCGGTTGAAAATAGGAGAGGTAGATTGGTGTGTTTTTCTTAAGAACCAAAAACAAAATTTGTCTAAATTAAAACTACATGTTTAATTTGATGACATGTTCTCACCATGTTGGAACTGGAAAGGATTACAGTAACGGAATTTGTTACACTTAAGTAACAGGTGGAAAGATTAACCTCTATCTATGTTATGGTTTATAGGATAACATGCATGCACTTTTGCTCTAACAAATGACGGAATATTAGATGAGTGGTAAACAAACTTTATTGTTTACTTCTAGCCACTAGTCACTTGGCACATAAGTTGCACGTGGATTGTACATATATGAGCACACCAATTGCACATCATATTCTACAATCATTTCCATAAGTAAAAGAAAATTATGATTGGACAGGGAGTCATATTTGCAGTATATATGCCCGAGTGTTTACCTACGAAACACTTTGAGATTTGAAAAGGAGCGATGGATGAACAATGGAGTGAAGAAAAGCAAAGATATATATAAAGTTTATGGAAAAGAATCCCAGATTGAAAATGGAGAGGTAGCTATATTGTGGTGTTTGGCCAAATTAAGAGCCAAGACCAACGTTATTGATTTGGGTATTATTGACGGGTGGAAAAATCAGCCTCTTTATATTGTATAATTTATAAGTTGACGGTTTGTTTTGTTCTACTAAATGATATAAGATTATTAGATAGGATTAGCTAGATTTTTGAGTGTTTGACTTCAATTCACATTTTTACTGCTCACTAGTAAAAATGTTAAAGACAAAAAGAAAAATAAACGTGCTTACAACAACAATAACTAACCTCAATCCCAAATAAGTCGGGATCGACTATTAAATCTGCACTGATCATGTTTCTCCATAAGCTCAATTCATGTCATTCTCTTTATTAATCATGTTGAAGTAGGGCGATAGCCAACATAAAACTTTTCCAGTTCATAATTCCTTTGCGAAATACAAAGTTTATATTCAATTATCTATTTTCTCGGAGTGCAGATTATGAATTACAAGTATTTAATCCACTAAAAAACAATTGATGTTATATATTGAGTGTAGATTATCCCTAAGGATATGTGTTTGATTAAAATTGTGTCACTTAAGCATGGTTAATTAATGTATTTTTGATTTAATCGATATATTTTTTCATTTCATTAAATTACTTAATTACGATATAAGTTGATATGATTTGATGTAAACGATCCGGTGTAGATATAATTCACCCTGAGGCCAACGAACTAATTGATTGGAAAATCTTGTTACTTATGAATCTTTGAATCCCTTATTATTTGGTACATGTTTAAAAATAATTTTGGGAAAATTATACTGCATGAACAATAATAGATTAATTTAATAAAAAATAAATCTTTTTTTTGGATAATTAATGCATACTATGTGCATAATATGAGCATAATTTATGCATACCGTTTATAGCGGCTATTTATGTAAACTTTTCCAACAAGTAAAACTGTGCATCTCTCATTATGCATCGTGTTGAAGTGTGTGACAGACTTTATTATGGTATAAGAGCATATAAAAATCTTAGATTTAAGTTTAACTGTCATCCATTATCGAAAATAAATTTTTATGTGATTGATCTAAAAAAAAAAAAAAGGCCCGCGCGTGAGGGATGGGGACAAAGTTTTATATATTGTTTCTGACCTAAATATAATTACACCAAGTATTTTCTTTTAATCGGACTAACACCCCTCTATTAATTATAGAATTCTCCAAAAATCATGTATCAACTACTGGACCCAAGACAGATATTTTTTGGGAGAAATTGAGGTATGCATTACTTGTATGAAGTTAATCTGTGCATTCCTTATTCCTAAACACTCTTACTTAATCCTTAAAACCTTTAGTAGAAAACCATTTCCATATGACCTCTATCAAACTATGGGGTCAGGACTGTTACTCTCAATAAAACTATACACATTGGCAACTCATTCTATATCATTTCAAACACCCAAAATATACATAAAATTAATTAAGCCTTCACACAAATTAACAAGTGCACAGATAGAAATTAACTAAGGTCCTGTTTAACAGAATGATTAAATGAAACAACTCAGAACTAAGTATCCTTCGAAGTGTACGTTCACAATGGCCAAAGAGAAAGGAGTTCCAATTACAAAAGTAAAGTGAGAATTATAAACTATTGCAAGATGAGAACTACTTGAATTTAACCCACATAAAGTGTATCAGTTGCCTGCACTCGCATGATCACCTTTATTAATTCCACTACTTCCACTTCCCCGTGCTATTATATGTTGTTCCTAGGCTTGCAACAATCCCTAAATCGTTCAAACTTAGTTTGTTCAAAGTCCAAACATCGAAACCGATATACCTGTGCCGGAAGCTTGTTATCTTGATCTTGATTCATATCCAAAAGCTTCAAACTCAAACCATCCTCTGGTAATGACTTCTCCATCTCCATAGCATCAACAACATCAGTATATACACTTGCTCGAGCCGAAGCTGTTTTATCAATTGGAACATTGTTATTCACTTGCATATTGTAGATTGTAACATGTGTAGGTCCAATCGAACATGTTATCATCCATTCAATTAATGATAGGGTCATATAGCCTTGAAATGCATGAAGGTTGTCCAGTCATTGCAGCGCTGATGGATCTGCCCCCGTAATGGCCACATTGGACAAGTTTGAAGTTGGTAACTTTTTCAATCTCGTAACGTGAATGCATCTGCTAGAATTCTTCTTCAGATTCAGGTAATGTGTAAAATTATAGAGAGAGAAATTGTTGAGAGTTGAAGGAGAAGATCTTTTTCTCATTTCAGTCAACTGACTAAGAATGAGCTACATATATAGATATTTATAGACAATGAATTGCTTTAACCTCTAAGCTAACTAACAACTAACCTAACTAACTTCTGTGCCATGTGTCACATGCACACTGGCTGATACAATAATTAGCTAACTAGCTTATCAGTCAACTAATTAGCTAACTAACCACTATCGTTAAGACTCCCCCTCAAGCTGGGTGTATTGAATACATTCAATACCCCAAGCTTAGATAACAATGCTTCATTGAAACGACCTCGGTTAGTCGTTTCGGAAGATAGGACTCCGATTGGCGTGCCGATAATTTTAAAATATTTATAATATCCATTAGGACCTGTCTGTAAAATTTGAGTTAAATCAGACCTCGTTTGATACGTATCGGAAGAAGGTTTCAGTTTTTATTGTCGATAAATATTAAAAAGAGATTTTCGAGCTCGGTTTTGGCGAATAAGCTCTGATTCAAAATTCGAAAGTGCAGTTAGATTCGTATGATTATTTGTGACTTTTGTAAATTTTCGGAAGTAAATTTCGATGTTGTTCGGCTAGTTTCCACTAAAATGCCGAAAGTTAAATAATTTGATATTTTCCATTTAAATTCGCATCTCGAGTTCCGGGAGTCCGGTTTGAGTTCGCTTTAGTGAGTATGTTACATATATTTTGTATAACTTGTATGCAAAAGTTGGAATTATTTCGAATATCGTAGGGTTCCGTTTTAATTTTCGTCGCGAAAAGAAAATAAAATAAAAGAAAACAAAAAAAAAGAAGAAAGGACAAAAGTTAGGCGGTGGACTTAATTAAGCTTTCAAAAGCTTAGTTGATACATATAGTAACGAGAAAGCAAACAGAAACATTAGAAACGAAACAGAAAAACAAAATAGAAAACACGCAGAAGAGAAAAATGCCAGAAAATAAGAAAAGGGGCCGGAGAAAAGTATTTTCACCCTGAAACATTCAGGTAATGATACTAATATATTATTTGAGTTTATTACATGTGTTTGAATATATTTTTATGGTAAAAATTGGGATATTAGCCATCGTTTTAATAAGTTCAATTGATAGTTTCAAGGGTCAAATGGACTCCGATAATGGAATTGATTATATATTCGTACTCAGTGAGTTATGGGCAACATATAAATGTAATTTATTTAGGGTTTGGATATGTGACCTTAAACCTTATACATAGGCCTGACCTGCGTATTGTGTATGCGAATAAGGTATCAGGTTCCTACCTGGATTGCCCTGAGATGTAGGAATGAAGTCTTTAGCCTTATGTGATATATTTTTCTGCTTATTGAACACAATGGGATCATTTGGCAATGAATCCAAAGGACAAAGCGGTTATTGAGTGGTTGTACTAATTTTAGAACGAGGTAAGTGTTTATATCCATTTTTTTGGAGGCACCTGGCCTCGTGGATTTTCTACCACGTGTTCCTTACGTGTGTAGCTGCCGATAGGCGTACTCCTTACGCCTTAGCTTTGGATTTACATTGTATATTATATGTTATGTCTTGTTGTTGGTATTGCATTGAGGATCTGAGCATTGTACCCTGGCTGTGAGTTGACATCTACTTCCCGGCTGTCGATGAGAGTCCCGCGCCGGTGAAGGGTTATTATTGCATCACATTGCACTCATATGCATTATATGTCATTCATATGCATTACATTGCATATCATATTGGGTGCAAGAGTATTCCGCCCCAGGAGCAGGAGTATTCCGCTCCATTGTATCATATTGAGGGTAGGAGTATTCCGCCCCGGGAGCAGGAGTATTCCGCTCCATTGTATCATATTGAGGGTAGGAGTATTCCACCCCAGGAGCAGGAGTATTCCGCTCTATTGTATCATATTGAGGGTAGGAGTATTCCGCCCCAGGAGCAGGAGTATTCCGCTCCATTGTATCATATTGAGGGTAGGAGGATTCCGACCCAAGAGAGTGCAGGAGTATTCCGCCTCTGGTTTATATTATATCGGGTGCAGGAGTATTCCGCCCCAGGAGCAGGAGTATTCCGCTCCAGTTGGTTATCAGATTGGATTCCCCTAGAATGCAGGAGTATTCAGCTTCGGGATGTGATTACGGGCACATGTGACCCTTTGCATCAGATTTCATCATATTTCATTTCATCTCATTTCATTTCATTTTTTTTCATACCATTGTGTAGACTTGTGGTACATAACTACTGTTCTGCTTATACGTGCATTGCTTATTTGTTGATATGTTTCTGGCTCGTATTCCTGGCTGAGTTTATGGTTTCATACGTGTTTTCGGTTATTATCTGGCTCCGCCTTTTTATAATTTAAATATGAGGAATTTGGTTTATCTGTTTCTTCTCCCTGGCTAGCTATCCTATTCTTTGAGGTGGCTAGTCTGCCCCACTTATTGAGTCCTTTTGACTCACCCTTGTTTGTTGTTTTTTTCTTGTCTATCTATTTCGTATCGGCAGGTTCGCTCCAGGATTGAGTTCGTCGCGTTGTTCAGGAGCGAAGACGACTTCAGCTGTCAGGGTGAGCCAGCTTTATTCCGGATGGCCACCAGTTTATTGGCTATTATTTCAGTTGCATTTTACTCCCTTCAGGAGGTATCTGTCTTCTTTTGTACTCTTAGATGTCTAGTCTGGGTAACCCTAAACCTAGTATGTTGGGTAGTCAGCTGTAATTTCTTTCGTACAACTTAGAGGTTTCAGTATGTATGTGTTTTTTTAGGTCCTGTCTTTATTTATGAATTGAATTATATTTATTTTCCTAATTTAACCGGTAAGGGTTCGCCCGACGGGTCTAGGGGAGGATGTCGGGTGCCCGCACGGCCTAACCGGATTCCGAGTCGTGTCAGTTGCTATCAGAGCCCAGTTTAGAGTATATCCTAGACTAAGACAGTGTCTAGTAGAGTCTCGCTGATGGGTACGTAGACGTCCGTACTTATCTACGAGAGGCTATGATGGAATTTAAGAAGTTTCACTTCCTTCTTTTCGGATCGTGCGTCGGTCTAGGATGCAAAAGTATTTTTGTTAATTCCTTCGTGGTAATCGTGAACCCTTGTGCAACAAACCAGTAAATGGTAAGAGTTCCGGACGAAGCAGTCTAGCCTAGGGTTAGCACTGACGAAGCCCCGAGAGTTTTTGATTGTACTGACGATCTAGTTACGGAGGTCCCAGCTGTACGAGCTCGCGATGGGCCAGGGAGCAGGGCCTTGTGGTTCCCTTGGCTCTCTACGATGCTTTTATGAGAATCTTAGCGACACAGATACCGCGAGAACCTATTATTCGCTAGGCAGCTTATCAGGTTGCCGCAGATGCAGACGTTCGGTCTCAGGGAGCTCCTATTCCAGTTCTTAATATTGCCGCAGTAAAGTATGTTCCGGAGGCAGCATGTGTCGCGCCTCCAGTTGTTCTGGCTGGTTAGGTAGCTGAGGTAATTATTAGGTCCGAGTGCTCAAAGAGGTTGCATTATTTTACGCGGTTGAACATCCCGATATTCCTAAGCAATGCATTAGATAATCTCTGTGTATGTTTTTTTTTTAAAAAAATAAAATGATGTCAGCGTATCCTTCAGGCTCTTGATTATATCGAGCGGTATGGTGTTGATTATTCTTCTTTCCAGTTTCAGGGTCCAGCCTTGAATTGGTGGGCCGCTCTCTTATTAGCTAATTTGGTTCGATTTTCCTTCTAGATTTGTGGAAAAGTTCCTTTCGAGTAGCGAGCGGGATGAAAAGTGTTGCCAATTTGAGTGGATTGGACAGGGTAGCCTGTCGGATAGCCTGTTGGTGTTTCAGAATATGAGATTGAATTCTATAGAATGGCTGAATATGCATTAGAACTAGTCCATGAGCCTTTCGAGAGATTCAAAGATTTATTAATGACCTTTCTCCTTCCTTGAGATCCCAGATAGCTCGAAAAATTTAGGTTGGGACTTCATTTGATATCGTTGTTGATATTGCTCAAAGGTGTTAGGCATACCATAAGTTAGAGGGGGAAGAGTTAGAGTGGGAGAGCAAGAGATCCCACGGCCCTGGTGGGCACCATACCTCCTTTTGAGGTAAAAGTTCTGATTATTTTGGGAGGTTACTTGCCAGGTTATCTCAGCTTGTAGAGCGTGATTCTCAGAGTGCGTGAGTAGTTAATCAAGATTAGACTCAACTTTCTCTTTATAGCTATCAAAAATCTGTCCAGCTTCTATTTTCGCCGAAAATGTGTTGTCATTGTCGTGAGCCTGTCATCTTTGGAGGAGTTTTCCCTTACTTCGGCAAGTAAGTATGCAGTCGTCCTTTCTCTCATCCTCAGGCACCTACACAGTCGCAGGGGATTTTATTTAGATCTCAATCATCCAGAGAAATGCCACCATCCTGTAGAGGTCGAGAGCGTGGTGGCAATGGTTCTTCAGAAGGTGATTATCAGGGTAGTAGCTCAGCTCAGCTGCAGAGGCAGTTCTATGAACTGCTAGACTGGTAGAATGCTGAGGCATCCGATGTAGTAGACCCGTGTGTTTGTTCTTCCCTTATCTGTAAGTAAGATTTATTTTTCCGATCGATCTGGAAATGGTTTGTCATATCATGTTTCCATGGTTTCCTTATTATTTCTATTAAGAATCGGTTGCGGTAGAGGGGCGAGCTTCTGGTATGATTTATTCCTGGCATTTGTGAGACCCTACTAGTTGATCTGGTTTAAATGTGAGAAATTTGGGAGAGAGTATCGGTATGGTCTGCTTGGCATCTTTTCGTGCCACCTTCTATTATTATGTCAAATCAGTTTACCTCTCTCGCCGGAATTCAATGTTGGTAGGATAATGGGATCCTAATTCGTCACCTTCAGAAAGTGTGATTATTTCTTCCGGTGTAAAGTGGTTAGTAAGTAATACTCGATCTATGTGTCTCTTCTTGGTTCGAGACGCTAGTAGAGTCATGTTATTCTATAAGTTTGTCTCGGTATAAAAGGGTTTTCTGGTAAATTGTCGGAGTTTCCTTTTTATAGGAAGGTTAAATTGACACAAATTTTGTTCCATAAAGCTCATTTAATATCTATTTCTTCAATTGCGATTCTTCGGTTAGCCTGACTCATAAGTAGTCTAGCTCTGGTAGCCAAATAAATAAGAAGAAGAGCTTCCTAAAGATCTAATTATTTCTATCCTCAGTTTATTGCCATCTCTTCTTCTTCCGACACTAGTGAGCTTGGGCGGTTAGTAGCCGCTTGTGATATTCCCTGTATTGAGCCAGAGTGCATGTCAAGGTAGCCGGGTATGCACATTGTGTTTTAAGGCTACTAAGGGTAGTGAGAAGCGCCATTTGACTCCTTAATTGATCTATCAGGTGGTGCTTATAGTAAATGTATGGAGTTATGTGACACGACCCGAAATCCGATTAGGCCGTGCGGGCACCCGACATCTTCCCCTAGACCCGTCGGGCGAACCCTTACCTATTAAATCAGGAAAATAAATATAATAATTCATAAATAAGGACAAGACTTTAAAAAAAAATTTACAGACATACTGATACCTCTAAGCTGTACAACAGAAATTACAGCTGACTACCCAACATGCTAGGTTTAGGGCTATCCAGACTAGACATCTAAGAGTACAGAAGAAGACAAATACCTCCTAAAGGGAGCAAACTGCAACTGAAATAATAAACAATAAACTGGTGGCCATCCGGAATGAAAGCTGGCTCACCCTGACAGCTGAAGTCGTCTTCGCTCCTTCACAACGTGGCAAACTCAATCCTGGAGCGAACCTGCCGAAACGAAATAGATAGAAAAGAAACAAACAACAAACAAGGGTGAGTCAAAAGGACTCAATAAGTGGGGCAGACTAGCCACCTCAAAGAATAGGATAGCTAGCCAGGGAGAAAAGAAACAGATAAACCAAATTCCTCTTATTTGAATTATGAAAAGGCAGAGCCAGATAATAACTAGAAATACGTATGGAATCAGAAACTATTCAATAACCAGGAACGTAATACAGCCAGAACATATAGGTATCCCGAACACATCAACAATCAGAAATACATCTTGTTGCGGCGTGCAACCTGATCCATATATTTATACCGTTTCGGCGTGCAACCCGATCCCCGCAACTTAGAATACGAGCCAGAAATATATAGGCAAACTGTAATATATCCACAACATGGTGTACATGCCGCATACATAAAACACAATATAATACATACAATAGTCAGTATGCGGTGCAATGAGATGGGATGAATGCGGCATGATGCAATGCAGTCACATACTCTTGATATCTATCTCCGGCGCGGGACTCTCATCGTCTACCAGGAGATATATGCAATAATGACCCTTCACCGGCTCGGGACTCTCATCGATTACCGGAGAAGTATATGTAATGATGATCCTTCACCGGTGCGGGACTCTCATCGCCAACCGGGAAGTATATGCAATAATGACCCTTCGCCGGTGCGGGACTCTCATCGCCAACCGGGAAGTATATGCAATAATGACCCTTCGCCGGCGCGGGACTCTCATCGCCAACCGGGAAGTATATGCAATACTCAAAACCAGAGTGCAATGCTCATATGTTTAATGCAATACCAACAACAGGGCATAACATATAATATACAATGTAAATCCAAAGCTAAGGCGTAATGAGTACGCCTATCGGCAGCTACACACGTAAGGAACACGTGGTAGAAAATCCACGAGGCCAGGTGCCTCCAATGAAATGGATATAAACACTTACCTCTCTCAAAAGTTAGCATTGCGACCAACAACCGCGTTATTCTTTGAATTCATTGCCAAACGATCCCACTGTGATCAATAAGCAGAAAAATATATCACATTAGGCTAAAGGTTTCATTCCTCACATCTTAGGGCAATCCAAGTAGGAACCTGATACCCTATTCGCATACGCAATACGCAGGCCAGGCCTATATACAGGGTTTAAGGCCACATAACCAAATCCCAAATAAATTACATTTATAAGTTGCCCATAACTCACTGAGCACGAATACATAATCAATTTCGTTATCGGGGTCCATTTGACCCTTTAAACTATCAATTTACGTCATTAGGGCGATGTCTAATATTCCTATTTTTACCGCAAAAATATATTTAAACACACGTAATAAACTCAAATACTATATTAGGATCATTACCTGAATGTTTCAGGGTAAAAATCCTATCTTTTCTCCGGCTCTTTTCTCATTTTCTGGCATTTTTCTCTTTGATTTCTAAGGTTTTCGTCCCTGCTCCATTTCCATTTTTACTGTTTCTGCTCATTTTACGTGCATATGTAGGCTAAGGGGGTCAATCCCTTTTAGCCACCGCCTTGCTTTAGATTTTTTTGTCTTTTTCCTTTTTTTTTTCTTTTTTCTTTTTATTTTCTTTTCGCGATGAAAATTAAAACGGTACCCTACGATATTCGAAATAATTCCCACTTTTGCATACAAGTTATACAAAATATATGTAACATACTCGCGAAGGCGGATTTCAAATCAGACTCCCGAAACTCAAGATGCGAATTTAAATGAAAAGAAGTCAAATTATTTAACTTTCGGCATTTTAGCGGAAACTAGCCAAACAACATCGAAATTCAATTTCGAAAGCTTACAAAAATCACAAATAATCATACGAACCTAACGCGCTTTCGGATTTCGAATCGGAGCTCATTCGGCAAAAACCGAGCTCGAAAATCTCTTTTTAATATTTATCGCCAATAAAAACTGAAACCTTCTTCCGATGCCTACCAAACGAGGTCTGATTTAGCTTAAATTTTACAGACAGGTCCTAATGGACATTAAAAATATTTTAAAATTATCGGTACGCCAATCGGAGTCCTAACTTCCGAAACGACTGACCGAGGTCGTTTCATTCTCCTCCACTTAAACTCTCGTTCGTCCTCGAACGAGCCTAAGTCTAAAGCAAGATTCACGCAGATAACAAGAGAACTTGCACAACCTTTATGAGCTACTCACTGGCATTATCTTCTTTATTACAGGATCAGAATCATAACACGCATATCGTACATTTGGAATAAAATATATCTGGATAATATGATAATACCATTGCCCAGCTTATTTTGACTAAACTGACCCTTCCTCGATCACGAGAGGAGAGTTTTACTTTTTCGAAGCAAAGATATACGAAATTCTGGATGGACTAACATAATTCAGCCGAGAATCACCTTTTCGATGTACCTTTCGATATAGAACAGGTCGCTAAAATTAAGAATTAGCTCACGCTTGATGCAATAGGGAAGCTTTTGAAGTGCCTTGTCATTACACACTATAGAAGATTTAATGCAAGCTATATCATATTTTTACGAACGCACTATGCAACATCTCAGCTGATGTTAGTGTTGTTCCACAAGCTCCTTGTGGGAATGTAGTTACTCATATCCCAATGTTTGTCAAAGGTTCATCTAAACAGGGTCTATCATAGAAAGATAAGGGATCATGTAAATACTACTGGATAGTATGATCCATACCAGGAATGATCTTCAGACTGAACATCTACTTCAGGGTATTGTCTTTGAATTGGAAATATTATGACTTGAAAAGGTGAAAATAAAATAGAGATGTAGTTCGACCATGAGCCGAGGCAGAAGACCAGCAACAAAGTTGATTACATGTTCACCTATAATGCTAAGTAACTTCTTAAAGAGTTGAGGTGTGAAAGAGATATACACATCAATGATGGATTGTCGACAAGCTGCACTAGACCTTTAACTCTAAGTTTTCATGAAGTAAAACAGCGTCAGTATGAAAATCCAGTCATAATTGAATACAGACAAATAGCCAGAAGAAAACCGGAGTCACCATACAGGGTTACTACTGACGGTGTTCTCACGTATACAGATAGACTTTATGTCCCTGATGTTGCAGATTTACATGGACAGATTATGATAGAGACACATTATTCCAAATACACTGTTCATCCAAGTTCGACTAAGATATACCATGATCTTAAGAAGATTTATTGGTGGGACGGAATGAAGTGTGACATAGCAGAATTTGTGGCTCAGTGTTCTAATTGTCAGTAAGTTAAAGTCGTGTCATCTTTCCAGACTTTATGCTTTCAGCAGATAGGTACGTATATACGATCAGGTCGCCAGCTTATCTCTATCATTAATAGATTATTAGATGGTTTAGCAATGATCGACACTCATTGCAGATTTCTACCGTGGCCTTACTTTGGGTCGTGAGAAAAGTGGTATCAACCACCTCAGAGATTTAATATTACCATTCAGTATTTGGAGGAAGACTCCTCCACTTAAAGCACAAACTCATGCAGCATTTGAATAGGAATAACCATCCTCGCGCAGTCTGCTGGACTAAAGAAGATTAGCTAAAAGCTGAACGTAGGCAGACCTAAGCTACCACTACCCTTTTCGAGTTGCTAAATAGCTGCAACTCTCGAGTTCACAACTCCATACCTTTGCCGTAAACACCACCGCCTGATGGATGGTATCTTCTATATAAAATTTGGCAGAGTTTCCCCTGAAACTGGATGATCCGCAAAAACAGAACCAGCACTATACTATACATGGAAATGGATACCCGGATAAACTATAACATAAACATGTTAAGCGGATAACAAGATGAGACAACTGGATGACATAACAAATCCGCAGATAGAATGTCTGGACAGCACCACTGTCCTGATTTTCAACCTAAACAATAATATGCTTACCCGGTTACCTTAACATGCACTCTGGCTCAACACAGGGAACATCACAATAGGTTACTGATCGCCTAAGCTCACTAGTGCCGGACGAAGAAGAAATGGAAATGGATCGAGGATAGAAACAATTAGAGCTTCAAGGAGTTCATCTTTTTATTTGCTTGGCTCCCAGAGCTACACTACTTCCGAGTCAGGCTAACCAAAGAATTGCAATTGAAGAAATAGACATTAAATGAGCTCTATGGAGCAACATCCATATCAATTTAACCTTCCAATAAGAAGGAAACTCTGACAATTTACCGAAAAACCCTTTTATAATCCAGATAAGCTCATAGAATAACATGACTCTACTAGAATCTCGAACCAAGAGGAGAA
>JBBBVM010000903.1:0-15963 GCA_037355625.1 Petunia x hybrida
GTCCGCGATATGGTATACATACAGCATATAAGAAAAAAACACAACACAATATACATAATAGTAAGTATGCGGTGCAATGAGATGTGATGAATGCGGTACGATGCAATGCAGTCACATATGCCTGATACCTATCTCTGGCGTGGGACTCTCATCTTCTACCAGGAGATATATGTAATAATGAACCTTCACCGGCTCGGGACTCTCATCGATTACCGAAAGTATATGCAATGATGACCCTTCACTAGCTCGGGACTCTCATCGATTACCGGGAAGTATATACAAGGATGACCCTTCACCGGCTCGGGACTCTCATCGATTACCGGGAAGTATATGCAATAATGACCTTTCACCGGCTCGGGACTCTCATCGATTACCGGGAAGTATATGCAATAATGACCCTTCACCGGTGCGAGACTCTCATCGACAACCAGGAAGTATATGCAATAATGACCCTTCACTGGTGCGGGACTCTCATCACCAACCGGGAAGTATATGTCAACTCACAGCCAGAGTGCCATGCTCAGATCCTCAATGCAATACCATCAACAGGACATAACATATAATATACAATGTGAATTCAACGCTACGGCGTAATGAGTACGCCTATCGGCAGCTACACACATAAGGAACACGTGGTAGAAAATCCACGAGGCCAGGTGCCTCCAAAGAAATGGATATAAACACTTACCTTGTTACAAAGTTAGTACAGCCACTCAATAATTTCTTTGTCCTTTGGATCTATTGACAAACGATCTCGCTGTGTTCAATAACCAGAAAAAATATATCACATAAGGCTAAAGGTTCATTCCCCACATCTTAGGGTAATCCGGTTAGGAACCTGATACCCACGCGACCCGACTGTTTGTTCAATGTCCAGCCTCTATGTGGGACTCCAAATCACACATGACATGATCTCAATAGTAGAAGCATGTATGAGATAAACACATGTGGCAACAATAGATATGGACTCAAAGGAATCAGAAGAAAACTCTGGATAGAATTATACAACCTAGAACTCAGAATTTGTCCAACTCCTTGAATTTCTATAAAAATTTCGGCAAACTTTCCTCTGAAACTGGATGATCCGCAAAAACAGAACCTACACTATACTATACACGGAATGGATACCCGATAAAATGATAATGTAAACATGTTAAACGAATAAAAAGATGAGACAACTGGATGACATAACTCATCCGCAGATCGAATATCTGGACAGCACCACTGTCCTGACTTTCAACCTAATTTTCAGATTGTACATCAAAGATATAGACTTCATGGTATTCATAAATATTGTAGATATATGTCTTAGGATTCTGGGGATTCTTAAAGCATATAAATATCAATTTTGTACAAGGAGTTATGATCAATATCATAACCGCTGTCCAGAGATCAAAATGATTTTCCAGATTTTGAAATGTTTTGTCTTGCTGATTCGGACGTCTTTCACCTTGGATTTTAGTACCAAATTAAGTATTTACAAGGTTTCCTTGATACCATACAAGTTTCTCACAAGAGACACTAATTTTAGAACTAAGAAAAGTTTCAAAAGCTAAAAGATACATGCCTTGCCAAAAGAAAGGTTTAGTCTTATACCTTTGATGTTTCTTGCTTCTAAACCTTGTTTCCTTTGAATTACACACCTTATAAAGCTTAAAAAGCTATAATACAGAATTTAGGCACTTTACTTAGCATGAAGTAATTCTAAAACTCAAACTACAGACGAAATTGAAGGTAGCATAACGTTACCTTAATCGCGTAGAGCATTTTGACGCAATCTGTCTTCCGTTTCGAGTCAAGATTGATGTTGTTTCTTCAAAAAAAAAAAAATAGATTCAAACTGAAGAAAGGTCTGTTTATTTCGTGGGGTTACTGGAAATTTCGAGAAAGTGAAGCATTTTCTTTTATAACAAAAACATTTCATTTCTAGCCCTCTTTTGCGCTTATGTCCCTTTTTCTTGCCTGACTTCTGATACTCATATCTTTTTATCTATATGTTGTATGAACAAACCGTAAAGAGTGTTGGAAACTACACTCTAAGACCTTCAATTTGATATATTATGTCTCCAAAAGACCTCATATAACACATGAAATTAATTGCTGAAAAAGCTTCGTTACAAGGCAATTCCGTAGTCGGTTTTTCCGCAACTTAAATCCAATTTTTCCCAAACTTTATATTCAACATATAAACATCTTCAATGGTAATATTATGTATTTAAACTCACTTAAATAATTCTTAACATGTCATTAGAATGATATATGTCACTTTAAACATACGGGGTGTAACAGCTATCAATTAAGCAATCAAAGGGAATAATAAGATTATCATGCAATTCATCTTCTCCTTAATCAAATATGGGTGGGGTGTCATAACAAGGGTCACATACAAGGTCAACTTCAATATTTTTACTATAGAGAGGTTCAATAAAAATCAAGCTCACATCATGATGTGGCTTTTCAACCCTCTCAACTAGTGGTTCATTTGCACACATAAGTTGACCAACCGGCTCTACACTAGTTGCAAAAACATTGTATTCATGCAAATCATCATCTAGCATAGAGTTTTCACATACAAGTCCACAAGACAAGGAAGCTTCATGCTTAAGGGAAGAAGAACTAACACTTACACTTGAGTCGCATCCGGGCTCACTCAATGTACTCGAAGCATCATGGGTAGTTCCTTCACCTTGTAGCTCACATTTAGCATCACCTTTCTCCTTGTCTTTCCATCTTGGAATATAGGTTGAGGCTCCATCGGTTTGCCTCCAGGAATACCTACACAAGTACTCAAACAAGTAGAAGAAAAAGGATAAAGGGTTAAGGTTAGAATAAGGGGTGTCCTCACTCTCAATTTATCTTTTTCCCTCTTTCTTTTCCCCATTTTCGTTTCAAGGTCGGGTGTAGATTCGGGTGGTGACATCCCACTTACATCACTCAACACATCCTCTCCTTTTTCCACTCGAGGAATGTCACCGGTCACTCCCTTACTCCTCTCTATCTTTTGTCTCTCAAATTCGGGTGAATTGGGACGAGGCCCAAGAATACCCATAGCCGGAATAGGTGGACTTTTTACATCAACCCGGAATCTAGGACTTGGAGACTCATCACGTGACGTCTCCTTCTTCTTCGTTGGTGAACCACTTGGCATTGAAACTTGTGGTTTCAGATTCACCTTGTTGATGTCTATCAACCCTTCACTTGAACTAGTCCCACCACTTCTTGTAATTGTAGGACTCCTTGATCACTTTGTCCACAAAATGTAAGCAAATCATGTGGAGTGTTCGCGTCGATGTACATTGAGCATCTTATTACAAACACCCCCATGGACAAAATTTGTGACAATGAGGCTGATCGGTGGAGGCAACGTTTTGCCTTTTGTATTTTTGACGGCAAAATGAAACCTTGATTTGGGTATATGTAATATTTAGATAACCGTTTAACTTTTATTTTGGTTATGTAATTAGGTATGGATGACTTTTATTTTCTTCGCCAAGTAATAGCTTTTGATGTGCTTAAAAGGATAGCTTAATTAATCACAATTAAAACAAATATTCAAATATATTGGTCAGTTGTTCAGCATTCAACAGAAAATGACATAGTATAATTTAGACGATTATTATTGATACTCCAGAACGACATGTTGTTGTTCTTAAAAATAATGGGATGTTCCAAACATCTGCAACATTATTTAAGTTTACCCTGAAAAATAATTATGTTCTTTAGAAAATGAAAAATACATATTATATCGAGACACAAACGACACAATAACATAATAAACATATAAAATTATAACTAAAATAAATATAAGCAATCGACCTTAGGGTGCATGTTGTGGAGCTTGTGGTGGTGGTTCAGGTGGTGTGGAGTATGGGACATAATCAATTCCCTTTTCAGCAAGCAGCCCTTTAAGCATTGTCTTCATCCTTCTTACGTCCCTTCTATAATCATGGAAGAATTCTTCGAATTTGAATTTCCATTCCCACACTTCATACCTTAGTTGGTTCAAGCCACTGTTCGAATTTTCAGAATCTGAATGTGAACTCGAGGAAGGAACTCTAGGCCATCTTGAACTCGATGCTCCCCTTGTTCTTGGTCGACAAGGCATTTTGAAATATGTGGAATCAATGTGTGGATGTTGGGTATTTATAAGAGTAAAGTGCAAATCGACGAGTCGGTTGGGAATGGTTTTCTGAAAGTGACTTTTGACGAAACTCGTAACCGTTATGTACTACTCAAACGAGGATGCAACTGCTAATTGTAACCGTTGTGCCTTTTAGACTTTTACTTGAAGTTAGGAATATTGATATGTCATTTTGGATATTGTGCTTATTTAATTATGTATGGATTCCTTTTTTAGAAAATGAACAGACAATATAAATTGTTCATCATTTGTTCAGAACGACATAATGGTATTGCTCACGTTCCAAACATGCATATCTCATTGTATAAAGGATGTTTATGATCCAGAACGACATATAAATGTTTGAACATAACACTGGATGTTCTGAACACATAGATGTTCAAATAGTGTATACACTTATTTACAGGACCTAGGAAAACATATCATTTATTGATCATCATTGTCGGCGCTTTACAAAAAGAATGGTAGTTATATTAGCATTGAAACAAAGAAACTGAACATCATTGTCAGTACTTTACAAAAGGAATGCTAGTTATAATAGCATTCAAACAAAAGAAACTAGATGATAAACATTCAAAAAGAAATTATATAAAACGTTAATATGAACATCCAAATCTAGCGTGAAGGTGAGGAGTAGAAGTCAAGGTAATGCATCCCCTTATCAGCAAGTACCCCTTTGAGCATTCTTTTCATCCTTCGTATTTCCTTCTTCATCTTTTTGACGTCCATTTTGTAGCCATGTAGGAGCTCTCGAACTGGAACTTCCAACCCCACACTTCTGCCCTTAGTTGTTCCAATATGTTAATGCCCTTTCAGTTTTTGATGAGTCTGGAAATGATAATGCAACAGCAGCATTTTGCCTAAAGGTGGAGGCTCATCTTGCCGTGGAGGCTCCTTTAGCCGTGGAGCCTCCTCTAGCCGTGGAGCCACCTCTTGTTCGTGCTCCTCTTGAAGATGGTTGACGTGCCATTTTTTGTTGATGAATGGTTTGAATTATTAGTTGATTAATGTGGATTGAAATGGTTTGAATTGTAAGTTGATGAATGTGGATTGAAATGGTTTGAATTGTTTGGGTATTTATAGGAGTAAGAGAGGCAACCGAAACGTTTGTTTGGACGTGACTGGTCATCAACTTGTATTGTAGCCATTTGGTGTATTGGTATTTGAGCGGCTTTTATTGTAACCGTTTGTGTATTTCAAATATTTAACGTGTGGTTCGGAACGTCAGCCTATATAAGTATAATTCGTGTAACGTATCCTTGAAAAGATGTTCCGAACATCATTGCAACCTAGTGTAGCTGTTTGGGGTATTGGTATTTGCAAATTGTATTGTAGCCGCTTGTGAATTTCAAATTTTGAATGTATAGTTCGGAACATCATTGTACATAAGTATAATTCGCGTAACTTATCCTGTACAAGATGTTCCGAACATCCTTTACATCTAGCCCAAACTCGTGATCAATTATTACATTGGGCAGGTGAACAACATTTATTTACCAATGTTAATAAAATATACCACCCAACGCATTATATATCCGTTTATTTATCAAGCCAATTTACAACAATAAATCAAAAATCCAGATTAAAATGTCTAGTAGATCCGTTAATAGCGGCAGTGTAGTACCATTTTCGATATGGAGATCATGCAAAATTAACAACCTCGTGGACTCAAGTCAACCTAGGAAGGAGGTTTTACGAATGCAAATATGGTCAAGTTAGTTGATGGGTTTATTTTTTTCTTGTATTTATTGTTTGTTGTATTTTTTTTTCAACTCTTGTATTTATTTTTTTCTTTTTATGTAGGGAAATGGCTGCAACTACTTTAGATTGCATGATTAAGAGATGCCAGATCAAGCAAAGAGAGTAATATAGGGTCTACTTAAGAAGTTGAAAGCTGTTGAAGAAGAGAGGAAAGAGGCATGGTTATGGCGAAAAAAATTGGGTATTGTGGTAGTGCTAGTTGTGGTGCTAATTGTTCTCATATTCTGTACTTGGATCAAGTGTTGGTTCATAGTTTAGGTTCTATTTATTTTTAATTGTTATATTTTGTGTACTAATGATCAAGAAATTTCATTTGAACTTGTTATATTGTCCAATAAATTACCATTGTACCCTAAGTCGTTCCGCACGACACACTACATATTTCAATCATATCGCTATCTTTCAGAACATTTTGAAAAACTATACGATGAAGATAGCAACATCGAAATAAGGGCGCTCCAAACGACAGCTTAATGTGACAAACATCAACAGCATGTTCGGAACAACTATGATAGATGGATCATCATTTGTCACTTTAACATGTATAATTGGTAATTTATAGTGATAATGATCATCACTTGTCACTCTTACAAGTGTAATTGGCCATTTCTAGTGACAATGATCATCAATTCTCAGTCTAACTACTATAAGTGGTCCTTTGTGATGAAAGTTGATGAATTTGTCACTCTTACAAGTACAATTGGTCACTTATAGTGATATAAAATCATAATTTGTCACTCTAACTACTCTAATTGTGAAAAGATATTATGAAGATAGAAACAATTGAAGACCGCGCTCAGAACGACACATAAAATGTGACAAACATCATTATTATGTTCGAAGCAAGACTATATGTATGGATCATCATTTCTCACTATAACAAGTATGATTGGTCTAGTGATAATGATCATCATTTTTTACTCTAACAAGTATAGTGGGTCATTTCTAGTGACAATGATCATAACTTGTCACTCTTACAATATAATTGGTCATTTTTACTCATAATGATCATTATTTGTCAGTCTAACTACCATAATTGGTCATTTCTAGTAATAATATCATCATTTTTACCTCTTAAAAGTATAGTGGGTCATTTCTAGTCATAATGATCATCATTTCTCACTATAACAAGTGTAATTGGGTATTTCTACTCATAATGATCATCATTTGTCACTATAACAAGTGTAATTGGTCATTTCAAACTCATAATGATCATCATTTCTCACTATAACAAGTATAATTGCTCATTTCTAGTCATAATGATCATCATTTGTCACTTAACAAGTATAGTGGGTCATTTCTAGTGACAATGATCATCACTTGTCACTCTTATAAGTGTAATTGGCCATTTCTACACATATGATCATCACTTGTCAGTCTAACTACCATATTTCGTCATTTCTAGTGATAATGATCATCATTTGTCACTCTTACAAGTATAGTGGGTCATTTCTAGTAAATAATGATCATCATTTCTCACTATAACAAGTGTAATTGTCCATTTTTACTCATAATGATCATCATTTGTCACTATAACAAGTGTAATTGGCCATTTCTACTCATAATGAACATCATTTGTCACTCTACAAGTATAATTAGTAATGTATAGTGATAATGACCATCATTTGTCACTCTAACAAGTGTAATTGGCCATTCCTAGTGATAATGATCATCACGTGTCACTCTTACAAGTGTAATTGGCTATTTCTAGAGACAATGATCATCAATTCTCCGTCTAATTACTCTAAGTGGTCTTTTGTGATGAAAGTTGATGAATTTATCACTCTTACAAGTATTACTGGTCACTTATAGGGATATAATAATCATAGTTTATCACTCTAACAACTATAATTATGAAAAAATATGATGAAGATAGAAACAATTAAAGACCGCGCTCGGAGAAACACATAAAATATGACAAATATCAATTTGATGTTCGAAACAAGACTATATGTATGGATCATCATTTTTCACTATAACAACTATAATTGGTCATTTCTACTGATAATGATCATCATTTGCCACTCTAACAAGTATATTGGGTCATTTCTAGTGACAATGATCATCACTTGTCACTCTTACAAGTGTAATTGGCCATTTTTATTCATAATGATCATCATTTGTCTGTGTAACTACCATAATTGGTCATTTGTAGTGATAATGATCATCATTTGTCATTCTTACAAGTATAATGGGTCATTTCTAGTCATAATGATCATCATTTCTCACTATAACAAGTATAATTGGTCATTTCTACTCATATTGATCATCATTTGCCACTATAACAACTGTAATTAGCCATTTCTACTCATAATCATCATCATTTCTCACTATAACTAGTATAATTGGTCATTGCTAGTGATAATGATCATCATTTGTCATTCTAACAAGCATAATTGGTCATTTCTACTCATAATGATCATCATTTGCCACTATAACAAGTGTAATTAGCCATTTCTACTCATAATCATCATCATTTCTCACTATAACAAGTATAATTGGTCATTTCTAGTGATAATGATCATCATTTGTCATTCTAACAAGTATAATTGGTCATTTCTAGTCATAATGATCATCATTTATCACTCTTACAAGTGTAATTGGCCATTTCTAGTGACAATGATCATTAATTCTCAGTGTAACTACTCGAAGTGGTCATTTCTGATGAAAGTTGATGAATTTATCACTCTAGCAACTATAATTGGTCACTGCTACTGACTGGTAATTGTCATCGTTTCTCACTCTAACAACTCTAATCTGAAAACAATACGATGAAAATTGCAACATTAAAACTGCGCACTCCGAACGACAGTATAATGCGACGAACATCAAAAGGTTGTTTGAAACAACCCTATGATAGATGATCATCACTTGTCACTCTTACAAGTATAATTGGTCATTACTACTGATAATTGTCATCATTTATCACTCTAACAACTATAACTAGTCTTTTTAAGCGAAATAAGCAACATTTGTCACTTTTACAATTATAGTGGGTCATTTCTAGTGATAATCATCATTATTTGTCATACTAACAAGTATAATTGGTCCTTTCTAGTTAAAATGAACATCATGTATTACTCTAATTGGGAAATTTGGTCATGTATAGTGATAATAACATTCATTTATCCCTGGAACATACCAGTGCCATTCTAAACACACACTTTAGTGTTGGAACACATTGTTTGTGTTCCGAACTAACTGTATGATTTTATTTAGTTTTCTAGAAATGGGGGATTAGAACAAGTTGTCCTTTGGAACATCGTATTGTAATATCCTAAACGACAGTTGATGTGTTGCGAACTATAAGCAAATATGATGGTTTGGAGACAATTTAACAATACTAATTAAATACCTTCATAATGATATTAATTGAACAGAGATAACAAAAGCATCTTTATAAACAGTACAACTACTTAAACAATTAATATATAATAGCATCTTTCTATTATTTTGGCCTCCACCGAAGTGATTTTGGAAAAGCCTCTCAATCCGATCTAACTGCAATTGCATCTGTTCAAGTTTTGTCTCAAGTTTTTGAATGGACCTCTCACAATTATCTGCAACCTCCTTAATGTCAACAACTTCAAAGTGCACGTCTAGCAGTCTTGCACGAAGCAACTTCTTTGGAGGGTATCAGACTCGGTGGTACTTATTCAATGGATCGTTCAATGTATCATTGGCCATCTGTATGCAAGTTGTTTAAAATAAAAAATGAATCAAAGTTGAGTTATGTTAAAGGAAATATAAACAAATTAAATTTTGAAATTATTTTAGGAAAAACTTTATATACGGAAACCACAAAAAATACTTAGAAAATATGAAAAAAGTGAGTACTTCAACTTGTTCTTCCTTGATGTAGAAAATGAAGGTAATACTTGGTAAATGCAAAGACTATGAATTGTGAATTTAGTTCATCAAGGGGGTATTTGTAGATGGTTTGTAGTGGCTTTTCATTTGTAGTGCATGCCTTTTCAGTAGCCAAAGCAAATGAAGGGACATATATTTACAAGTGTGCATGTATTTTGATGTGACTGTCGCATCAACTTGTATTTTAGCTGTTTGGTATATTGGTATTTGGGCAACTGTTCATTGTAGCCATTTGTGTCTTTCAAATTTTGAATAGCTTGTTCGGAACGTCATATATACAAGTATAATATAATATCCTTGACAAGATGTTCCGAACATCTTCTCGAAGGTAGTACTTGGCAAATGATACGGCTATGAATTGTGAACGAATATTAAGATTTTCTTGCATTATAGTGCCTTTATCTATGTTCCGAACGAACAAGATTATCACAAGCTCCCTCAGGCTATTACATGGAAAGTGAAGGGCCTCACAAGCTTTCACATGTCTTGACATCGTTCAGAACATCAATTTGTAATATCCTAAACAATACTAGATATGTTGCGAACAATAAGCAAATATGTGCACAAAATAAGTTAAAAATATAATAAAACAAATATGTGCACAACATAAATTAAAACTGTAGTAAAGCAAATATGTACACAATATAAATTATACAAGTAGGACGAAAAGTCCATTATGCAATTCAAATAGAAATCCAAATAAATGAAATTATTCAAACATTATAACGAGGACGATGCTTCGTCCAATTCACTAACTCAATTTGCAAGCTGACTTGTAGCTTCAGTTCCACAACGAACAATGGGGCATGTAGTTGTTTTGTGACCATATCTCTTGCAGTTGCCACATTTATTTTTCCTCTTTGGAAGGTGTTCCCCAATAGATCGAATCCGGTTAACCCTTATCCTTCCACGGTTGTTTGGCTTTGGGGGCGGAGGCACTGGATAAAGTATCTCTTCAACAGGGACGACCCATGATTCTTTAGGAGGTGCTGCATTGACTGGCTCTATATAGGCAAGGATGTATGCTTGTATTGTGTAATATCCAGAAGTGTATTCATACACTCTACTTCCATATTCATCGCCATGCAACCCCCTAATTGCTTCCATAGCATGTACACAAGGTAACTCATCAAGATCAAACTCCCTACATGTACATGTCCTCTTATATAGATCAACTTTTGCCTCAAACCCTTGACTAATGATTTCGAAACCATAAGTTCCCTTCCTGTTGACAACTAGCTTGTCTTCCACTTCTTTATTCTTCCTTATTTTTATCTCAGCATCTGGGACGCATAAATTTGGGTGGTTAATTAACTTCATAGCCCTACTGTGGAATTTTTCAGCAAAGTTCCTACCTATATCCTTCAAGAGGGCAGCAATGGGGTATTCTCTTTATTCCTTCAGCATGGAATTAATGGACTCGCCTATGTTTGATGTCATAACTTGAAACCTATTAAAAAGAATAAATAGTATAATGATCCAAAGATGTTCCTAAAGCACAAGTGCAGATATAGGAATAAGAAGTGCGGAACATTGATGATGTTCCTAACATAAAGCAGACCGACAAGAAGAAGTGCGGAACATCTGTAAAAAATAAAAGTGCCTAGAAATGTTCTACACATCAATGATATGTTCAGAACTCCTTGTGAGACATTTGGAACAGACCGAAAGCATGACAGTAATATAAGACCTTGTTATTATAGGCTACCTGTTTCTTGAGAAATATAATCTTCTCCATCTATGATAGCCAACAACATTTAAGATAATCCGCTACCCTCCAATTAATAGTCCTGATCTCATTCATAGCATCAGTAAACTCCTCTACCCTGTATGCCTTTGCTTCAGTGTAGTATTTATGATAACCGATTCCAAACTGAAACTTTGTTCGGATGTTTTCACCAAGGTGCCAAATGCAAACTCCATAGTGTGCAGAGGGAAACACTTGGGCGACCATCTTCGAGATTCTCGGATGTCTATAAAAAATAATGCACAACTCTTCACTATCTGAAACTATGTTGCGTAACTGTTCGAAAAAGTACTCATATGATGCGTCACACTCTTTATCTAACACACAAAAAGCAACGGGAAATACGTGACTCATTGTATCCTGAGCAACAGCAGACAACAACACCCCTCCATACTCGCTAGACAAATGTGTACCTTCAACGGCTAGCACTTTTCTCACGTAAGTTAATCCCCTGATCCACGCTCCATAAGAGAGAAAAAAAAACAAGAACTCCCCTGTGCTAGAAATCCTCAAATCTGTCTTGGTTCCTGGATTCTTACTCCTAACCATATAAGCATAAGCATCAAGAATTTCAATACCTCTCTCATTTGTTCCCCGTGTCAAAACTTTTGCAAATTGACAGCCCCTATGACATTTCCAATAGCTAACCTTACAACCCAAATCGTTGTTAAGGGACTCCCTGATAGCTTTTGTGGTTGGACTCTTTCCTATTAAATATTTATCTTTCATGAATTCATCAATTATCTAGGCAGAGGCATGTGAATTATGACTGGAATGATGTTGGACACCACATGTGTGCAAGTTATTGTAAACACTAATGTAGAACCTATTATTACTTTTATACCTCATTGCCCTTAACCACTATTTGCATTTCACATCTAAACATCTAGCATTAAAATATTTGGAGTATTCTTCAATGCTTTGTAATTAAAACGATGTTTAACTGCTGCAATCTTCAATTTGGTGACCAGTTCTTTCTTATTGTTAAAAGAAGAAAACTACAAAAAAATTGAAAAATTGAAAATCAAAAAAAAATTTGGTGTAACTTGTTGGTTTGAATGATTCATGATATGGGTGTTATAGATTCTTGATCGTGGTTGGAATCCCGTCGGTTGGATACCAAAAACACTTGGATTGGTGAAGATTGAAAATCAAAACCCCAAAACCCCTTAAAACCCTTGATGAACTTGTTCTTGATGACTTTTGATTGATTCTTGGGTTGGATTGATATTGGATTGAGAACTTGATATTGGGGTTTGATCCTTGTGTGATTCCCGTTCTTTTGGTACCTTAAACACCCAATTTGGAGTTGTATTGCATGAATTGAAAATTTGAAACCCTATGAAAATTTGAAAATTTTGAAACCCTAGCTTTGAAGAAGATGATCATGGTGGATTGTTTGTTTTCGATTGGGGTTTGATAAAAGTTGTTGGGGTTTGATCTTTGTGACTAATACAACATTTGGGTACCTTTGAATTGCTAAAACAACGTTTGATTAGTTGGATTGTTGGGTGAAAAACCAAGAAAACACGTTGTTGAACTGTGCTGAAGGTTGCAGAGGCGGAGCGCCTATATTCTGAGGCGGAGCGCCTCAAATTACTGACCTCTCTGGAAATTGCTGAGGCGGAGCGCCTCCCTACTGAGGCGGAGCGCCTCCACCTGGCATTTTACCCTGGGCGGACCGCCCACTAGCTGAGGCGGGGCGCCTACTTCCTGAACGTTGGGAATTGGGTAGTTTCTTCTAGGTTTTCATGTTTTGTTGTTTGCATTGCTTCTAATTGGTACTATTAGAGTATAATCCTACTTGATTAGTACTAATTACTTCGAGCTAATTAGGATCATCGTTCCTTAGAAAGGAGACTAGAACTCAAAGAAGACCCGTAGTGCCTTTTGACTCAAGTCCTCACTCAAAGTGCTTAGCGATCCAATCGAGTCCTATTAACTCCACTCACCCCGGAGTGCATTGGGCTTTCGAGTCGAGTGATTAAGTTTAGGTTTACTATTCAACTTCGTGAAACTTTGAGTTCAAGCAAGGGTGAAATAGCCATCACCACCATACGAGTGATCCGAGTGAAAACTTCGTGAAACTTTGACTAACTCTTGTTTCTTTCTTTGTAGGTACAATGGCCAACGAGGGTCAAGATTTCATCAAGGATGCCTTGGCTAGCATTCTTGCCAAGATGGACGTCATGACTCAAAGGATTGAGTCACTTGAAAAGGGTGCCTCAAGTACCCAAGGTGACCAAGGGGCCCCGAGTGTCCCAATTGAAAAGGGGACCCCGAGTGTCCCAATTGAGACCGGTGAAGTCTCAAGTACTCCTAACTTTACCCCGGAACAAGTAAGCCATGTCATTGAGTTGTTCAATCAACAACGGGTAAAGGAGGACCGGGAGAGAATTGAACGAACGGGCATTCCCCGTATCTTGGATAATCCCCCAAGAGACGTTCCATTACCAAGACCCATCCGAAATGTGCAACCTCTTGAGCAAGTCGATGAGGCTCAAGAAGGGGAGGAAGCCGAATATGGTGATGATATGTATGGGTTTGATGATCACTTTCAACCGAGACGAGGTATGAATTGGGGTCGTAATGTGGATCGTGGTAGGGGCCGAGGTCGAGGGCCACCTATGGGATATGTTGGAGGGAATGCAAGGAGGGAGTATGGTGTGAATGAAGATCACTATGGGGGCCAACCGGAGCCGTTCCGTGGGGGTCGTGACAACACCAACCTCAATAGTGTGAAACTTAATCTCCCAACCTTCAAAGGGAATTGTGATCCGAATGCTTACATTGAATGGGTGCTACAAATGGAAAGATTGTTTGACACAAACGAGATGTCCGATGAGAAGAAAGGCACCTATGCTATTTCATCCTTTGAATCCTATGCATCTACTTGGTGGGAATCCGTCAAGAGATCAAGGAGAAGGGCGGGAATCCCCGTGAATGTGGGTTGGATCGACTTGAAGGGTATCATGAGTATCAAGTACATTTCTCCTCGATATCGTCAAGAGCAACTCAAGAAGCTTTATGAGTTGAAGCAAGGTGTCAAGACGGTGCATGAATATTATGATGAGTTTGAAAGAACTCGAATGTCTTTGGATATGGACACCGAAGATGAGGAGCAAGCCGTGATCCGTTTCATGAATGGGTTGAGCTATGGTATAGCCTCACAATTGAGATTGCGCGCTTATCTATCACTTCAAGAGGTTCTTGATGCCGCTATCCAAGCCGAGCAATGGCTTGAGAAAGAGAAGTCCAACCGTTACAAGAGCAACACTTCTACTTCCATGAGCAAACCAAAGGATTGGAAAGCTCCCACAACGAATGCCAAATTCCCAAGTGCAAGTGCTAGCAAGGATGTGAAGAAGCCTTTTGAAAGGTCTACACAACCCGTGGGAGGTAATTCTAGAACTCAATTGAGTAATCCAATCTCTTCTTCTACTCAATGCTTTAAGTGTAAGGGTTATGGTCATCTCTCTAAAGATTGTCCGACCCGGAAAACTATGGTTCTTGTTGGTGACTTGGTCTATGAGCAAGATAGTGAGCCCGAGGAGGGAGAAGAAGAGGGAGTAGAGGGTGAGGAGGAAGGAGATGATGGGGAGATTTCCAAGGAAGAAGATGATGATTCCCATGCCTTCCTTGTTGTGAGGAGAAGCCTAGGAGCCATGTGTGTAGAGGATGTTGAGACCTTACAAAGAGAGAACCTTTTTCACTCCAAATGCCGAGTCATGGGACTCCTTTGCTCTATGATTATTGACTCGGGAAGTTGTGCTAATGTTATTAGCCAAACACTAGTTACCCCATTGAAAATACCTACCTTGAAACACCCAAATCCTTATAGGCTACAATGGCTTAGTGAGTTGATAGGAATCAAAAACGCGGAAAAGATAAAAAGATAGAAAACGAGACGAGGCTCGAACAAAGACCCAAGTAGCACCGGAGAACTAGTTCCGATACACCCCGGGTGGATGTCAAGGATCACCTACGCTATGCAACTACCCTCGAGCCGCACCTGGGACTCGCAAATAGAATGATCGGGGGGGTTTGGAGTTCAACTAGAATCCACTAGTAAACTCAAACCGTCTCAAAGGGTTTTCATTCAAAGAGAATCCACTGTTCAACATTGTCATTGAGAATCAATCATTCATCATAATAGCTAACTAACTAAGGAATAATGCTAAGCTATGGAGTATTTATAGGCCTCATTCAAGACATAAGGAAAGGCCTAAAGTACCCTTAAAATAGGTTCTAAAGTCATAAGCCACGTAGGGGCATACTAGGAATTACATAGCGACTTAAAGTCAAAATCCCGTCAAACTTGCACAGGGGGAGGCGCCCGCCCCATGCCTTAGGCGGTCCGCCTCAGCTCCTCTAGGCGCTCCGCCTCCTTGGTCCGCCTCTTGGAATCCAGAGAACAAGCAATCCTTAGGCGGTCCGCCTCAAA
>JBBBVM010000904.1:0-30444 GCA_037355625.1 Petunia x hybrida
GGACTAGATTTAGTACATTGTAAATTAGCCCGATAGCAGCGTGTTATCAATTTGCTTTTATTGAAAATTTGTTTTTCACCCAACGTCCGCTTCGACTTGGTTTTATGTAAATAGCCTTCTTCTGGCTCGTTAATATCAATAAAATGACTTCGGTTTCATTCATTTTATCTGTGTAAATCTTGCACTCCGAAGCTGCACAATGCATCGACTCGAGGGCGAGACGTCGTCCTAAGTTTGATTCGATTAAATTCAGTCAAGTCTTGCAAGCATATCATTTATTTTCAAAGTGTTCGGTATATGTAAAAAGCCAGCACACGAAGCAAAGATTCAAACAGTCTTTCATTAAAATCCCGAAGGCTGAGAATATTACATTCAAAAAATGACTCGAAGGCCCAAAGCATAAGCATAAAAGCCCGAAGGCTTACAAAACAACACTACAAGAAGTCTATGCCTCGGGAGAATCACCTCCATCCTCGGAGCCCCCCTCGGCATCTTCATCCTCTTCTTCATCTTCATCGCCACTCGAAGCTTCACTTGATGGGAGTTCATCAATGATTGCTTGGGCCTCCGCCGATTTCACTTCGGCTTTCGCAATCTCCTCATCTAAGTCAATCTCCCCGGCGCGGCATCGCTTGAGCAGCCTTAGCCGAGACTTGATAATGGCCAATCGCTTGTCCAGCTCGGCCCTTTTTACCTTGAGTGCAGCCCACTCTTTCGATAAGCGATCTCATCTTGAAGGGCTGCAATCTGAGCATCCTTAGCTGAAAGTTTGGAGTTTTCACTCTCTAGCTTCTTGATATGGAGCAGATGATTCTTCAGCTTCTCATGATGCTTTTTGGCCATGTTTACAGCCTCGGCCTTTGTTCGAGACAGCTCACCACCCAGCCTCGCAACTTCATCCCCCAGCTTCGAGCGCTCAGCCTGGAAGTCATCACCGAGGATTTTGATTTTAGCCTCGGAATTCGCCTCGGCTTCACGCAGATCGGACTGGGACTTGGCTAAGTCAGCCTTCAGTGAAGCTATTTGGGCGTTGAATTTGTCCTTTTGCTGATCCAATAAGCGAGCCACGCGCCGAACTTCGGCAGTCCTCGCGGACTCGACCTCGATGGCCTTCAGTGAGAGGATGAAACTTTGGGCAAAGATTAAAGAATCAAGGTCAGCTACGAACCGAAGGTAAAGATATAAGTTTTTGATTTAAGTATGGTTAAACTTACCCTTACAGCGTTGGAAGCCATAGTGCTATATAGTTGGCCAGAAGTAAACTCCTGCACAACCTTGTCCTCGGTCGGCCCCAACAAAGGCGTGAGGCTTAGAAGCTCCTCTCGACCGCAAGCTAGCAAATTTGAGGAAACTGGCACCTCGAGACTCCGATAAGACCCCACCGAGGATGAAATCCTCGCGGGTTCGGAATGTGCCCTAACCGCCCCGGTGCCAGCCCCTTCTTCGAGTGCAGCAGTGCCAGCCTCCGCAACTTTAGCCTTGCCCTTAGCTTTTGCCGCGGCTACCTCGGATTCGAGTTCTTGACCCTCAAGATCAATAACGTCAACATCCCTTCGAGCCAGAGCCTCGGCAGCTGCGTCATCCGGCTCATCAATCAATCTTCGGCGCCTTTCCACCTCGGGTTGAGGAGGAACCACCACCTCGGTTCGGGGAACCACCGAACGGGAAGATTTCTTCGAAGTGGCCCTCTTCCTCTTCACGCCTGCAACAAGGAAAGAAATTAGAATAAGAAAACAAAGAAGGAATGACATTTGATGATATCAACCGAAGATGAATGTTACCTTTGGAGGTCCCTTGATCGGAGGCTCCCTTTGAAACTTTTGAAGACTTGGAAGCCTTCAACCCCTTGTACTCTCCAGCCACCGCAGCCAGATCGTCATCCGACTCGGTCTCCTCCCATCCTTCTTCTTCTTCTTCTTCTTCTTCTTCTTCTTCTTCTTCTTCTTCTTCTCTTTCTTCTTCTTCTTCTTCTTCTTCTTCTTCTTCTTCTTTCTTCTCTTCTTCTTCTCTTTCTTCGTCTTTTCTCATCCTTCTCTCTCTTCTTCTTATTCTCTCTTCTTCTCTTTCTCTCTCACCCTTCTCTTCTTCTACTCTTCTTGGTGTTGATGGCACGGTTTGGAAAACCTAGCACCAAGGGAAGGAAAGTCAGTTTAACAAAGTCAAAACCCCAAAACGACCCACCTATCAAAGCATTACCAAAAACTTACCGTGCCTCTTGCATTGCCAACAAATTCGGTGGCCATTTTCATCCATGTCCTCTCAGGGCGTTTAAGAGCCCCGGTCATCCCTTTGACCCACCCAAACCTGCCGGGGGCACGATGTCTACCTTGTTGGCTAAAGAAACAACAAAGAAACGAAGTCAATTAGCATGGACAAACCACCGAGGAGTAAGATATGAAAGAGGAATACTTACGTGTGTTATTCCAAAAATTAGGCTCGGCGGATAAACTTTTGTCTCCAACAAGATGTACCGATCACTCCAACCCCGGTCCCCGTGATCCTCACTCTTGTGAAGAAGGGCAAACTTGCCTCGGTTATTCAGCGCCACGACACCGGCCTTGTGAAAGTAAGGGTTGTAGAGTGAGATGAGGTGTTGAAAGGTGAAATCTACCCCGGCTTGCGTGCTCAGCCAATCCATGCATTGGACAACCCTCCAAACGCAGGGGCCAAGCTGAGCCAAACATAAGTTGTAGGCCCGGCAAAAGTCATCAATTACTTTATGAACCGGGAGGGAAAAGCCAAGAGTGAAGGGATAAGTGTAAGCGAAGGAAAGCCCCTCAATGTTGTGGCACACCCGGCTCGTTGGATCATGTATGATCACTTTCACCTCGGGCGCGAATTGACACTCCCTCCGAACCCGCTCGATATGAGCTTGACTTATGCGGGTCGGGGTGGTATTCACGGGGATATTTCTATTTTTCTCCTCCTGGTCGGCTGTCTGAGCTTGCAATTTCAAGTCCTTGCCGTTGTCGAAGTGGGAGGGAATGATCTGATGAGGTTCGAGCTCTTGCTCTAGGGGAATTGATGGTCCCGAGGATCCCCCCTCGGCGACATTACCGCCCTCGACCTCGCCCACGGCATCGCCGCCCTCGGCATCGTCATCCTCACCATCACCTCCGTCATCAACACCTCTAAGGAGGGCGTCACTAAAGTTACTCATCGTGACGTCGTCAAGCATGGCGTCATCTTCTCTCCTACATCGACCTCCTCCTCCACCGCCAACTGGCGCATAGCTCTAGCCTTACGACGCACTACACCACCAGCGCCCGATGATACTTCTCCACCTTCCACCGCCGGCGTAGCGGCGGCGGCGTCACCACTGGCAGTGGCCGCAGCTGAATGCAAAACTCTCGCTCTCTCGCCTGAATCGCTCGAATCTTGTCTAGACTGAGTGGTTGACATGATTGGAATCTGGAATTTGTAATCTCGCGAAGATGAAAGATGGTTGAAGGAAATATGGAAGCTTTGTTCTCAACACTGTTGCTCACAAGAAGTTAAAGGTGAGAAGAAGAGTCTAATGGGGAAGTATTTATAGGTATGGAAGATTAAAGAGGATGACGTCATTGTCATCATTGTAACGTTGGGAAGACCGAATTTACGGCGTGACCGTTCGGGCGTCCAACGGATGGACGCCACGTGTCCAAAGAAGTGACTTGATAAGACGCGCACCATTGACAAGTTTTGAAACGCTTGGATAAGATCAAGCCACGTCACTTTCCCGCTAAACTTCATTCCACTCCGGCAACCTCAGTAAGTAACCGAGGAGTGGGGGGGACTATCTGTATTGGCTAAAAATCGATCCGCGATGATTCGCCCTGGTCGTGCAGCTTGATAACGACCGAACTCACGTGCGCAAGCCAGAGACCGAAGCAAATCAATGAATCGCCGAAGCCAGGCACCGAGGCTGTCACCGAAGGCAAGCCGTAAGCTAAGCTTCGACGACAAGCCACCTCGGCCAAGCAATAGGGCCAGGCCACCGAGGTCAATCACTCGCACTTCGGTGGATCCCCTCGGTTCAAGCGGCTTTGCAGCCCACTACTTTACCCCCCACTAACTCCTCCATTTAATGCCCAGATCGTGGGAGACGCATCAGCTGCTAGTGGACAACGTGGGCAAGGCCTTCATGCCTATAAATACTAGATCATTTTATGTTATAGGCATCCAGAAATTTGTACTGAAACGCGCTGCCCAAATTTATAATCACATTCATATATTGAAATACAGTTATTTTCTAGCATTTACATCCTTTTCGCGTATTATTTCAACTTTGATACGAAGAACTGCTTGTATTCGAATCCAAATTCGATTTGTACACCTAAACTGATTTCGGCCCATACAGTTTTGAAGCATATAACTAGTGGGGAATCATTACTAGGTACTATTGGGGCACAAATCAACCTCGAGGTAAGGTTTTTTTTATTTTTATTAAATCCGAATTTAATTATGTATTTAATTATTTTTTAACTTTGGCCTATAATGTTGCATAGGTAGTTAATTATTAGTTAGCAAACCCTATTGTAGTTATTGTTGATATTGAAGAACTTGTTTGGTGTTGTTAGCTATTATAAAGTTTGGTTTGTGTTGTTCGGGATTGTTGTAGTTGTTGGGGATTGTTGGAATTGTTTGGTAGTATTGTTTGGAATGTGTTGTTGCCTTGGTATTGTTGAGAAGATGAACATGTTATGCCTAAAACGAATAAGCTTTTGTTGGTTTGAATTGCTTTGATAATAGTAATTAATAGGGTGTTATTAGAAAATATTGTTTGTTTGGGGCATTTCATCAAACAAGTTGTGAGCATTAACAAACCCGACAACATTAATCTTGCTATAGTGATTACAAAAAAGTGGCAAACTATTATAAAAAATCATACATATTGTTTCTTAATCTTGCAATGTTTGTGTAGATATGGACATTAATCGATGTCGTTTGTGGATGGATAATAGAAACTTTCCCGAGCGGCGGGGGTTGAGGCCTTCTTTTGTAGCGGGTGTTATGGAATTTCTTGATATAGCCCGCAACACAGACGATTATTTAAGGCATGGCAAAATTAGGTGTCCATGTGAAAAATGCGAATGTGTAAAGATACAAGATTTGGAGAATGTCGAGGTACATCTGTATAAGAAGGGGTTTATGCCAAATTATTACGTTTGGTATAATCATGGAGAGCCTTGGGACTTGCAGCAACAACTTCAAAATCTTAAAAATATTCATGGCGCTAGGAGTTCTCCGGTTGTGGAACCAGACCAAGCAGCCGGGTATAGAATGGAAGATATGGTGAATGATGCTTTTGGGATGTACCCGGCTAATGATCCCCTTCAGCCGGATACATCCAAGCCAAACATTGAGCACATTCCCAATACCGAGGCAAATCAATTCTATGAACGGTTGGAGGAAACAAGTCGTCCATTTTATGAGGGCTCGGTGCATTCCCAGTTGTCGGTTGCTGTTAGATTGATGAGTATCAAATCAGATTTTAGTATTTCTCAAGCTGCCATAGATTCCATCATTGCCCTTATGAATGAACTAAATCCGACAAATATGGCCTTACCAACTACTTATTACTACACTAAGAAGTTGGTTTTCTCGTTGGGGCTTTCTGCCGAAAGATTCACTGTTGTGTTAATGGTTGCATGTTGTATTATAAGGATGATGCAGACCTGCAGACATGTAGATTTTGTGTGGAGCCTCGGTACAAGCCTGAGAAAAATCCTAAAAAAAGCCGAAGCCTGTTAAGTGGATGCATTACTTGCCCCTTATACCACGGTTAAAGAGGTTGTATGCTTCGATGAGTTCTGCTCCACACATGAGATGGCATCATGACCGTACCAAGCAGCCGGGTATTCTATCCCATCCATCTGATGGGGAGGCATGGAAACACTTTGATCAAGTGTATCCGGCATTTGCTAGTGAGCCAAGGAATGGAAGGTTGGGTCTATGTTCTGATGGGTTCACCCCTTTTGATGTCTCCTCTACGCCCTATTCTTGTTGGCCCGTATTTGTCACTCCTTACAACCTGCCTCCTGGAATGTGCATGACCAGTCCTTATCTGTTTTTGAATTGATAATACCGGGTCCACATAACCCGAAAGCCTCTATTGATGTATATTTGCAGCCTTTGTTGATGAGTTGCAGATACTTTGGCATGAAGGAGTTGAGACTTATGATATATCAACGAAACAGAACTTCCAAATGCGTGCTTCTTTGATGTGGACTATAAATGACTTTCCAGCTTATGGGATGTTGTCTGGGTGGTCCACTGCAGGTAAGCCTTCACTTTGAAATATGGAGGTAAATGCACATGGTTCGACTGTTGCCGTCTATTCTTGCCAATGGACCATCCTTTCAGAATAACACTAGTGCATTTATGAAGAATCAGGTTGATTTTGAGGAGCCTCCGCAAAGGTTATCAGGCATAGAGATATGGGACAGGGTCAAGGAGCTTCCTAAGGTAACTGAACAACTGCCATCTAAAGCACCTGGTTATGGGGTTGAACATAATTGGACTAAACAGAGCATTTTCTGAGAGTTGCCTTACTGGAAGGATAATCTTCTTCGCCATAATCTGGATCCAATGCATATTGAGAAGAATTTTTTCGAGGCCATCCTTAATACTGTGATGGATGTCCGGAACAAGACAAAGGACAACTTGAAGGCACGGTTGGACCTACAGCTACTTTGTAGGCGACCTGAGTTACAGGTGTCCACGAAGGCAACAACATTTTCCTGCCAAAGGCTTGTTATACATTCGATGAGGACGAGAGAAGGATGATTTGAGTGGGTGAGTAATTTGAGGATGCCTGATGGTTATGCTTCAAACTAGAAAGGTGTGTTGATATTACTGTGGGAAACTGCATCACATGAAAAGCCACGACTGTCACATATTCATTAAACTTGCTCCCAATTGCATTCAATGGCTTGCTGATAAAGTTTTGAAACCGCTAACAGAGACGAGCCTATTTTTTAAAGAGTTTTAGTAAGAAGGATGTTCCATGTTTGCGCACTAGGCCGGATCGGCATGATGTGGGAGATAATAGTGATCCCAATTACCCAGCGTTCTCTGTATTCAATCAACCAGGCAGGGGAAATACATTTCCGAAGTATACCAGTTCAATGAACTGGACAGGAAGGTAGCTACAACACATGTGCTGTTGAACTGTCCCGAGGTCACGCCTTATTACAAGTATGTTGTATTTTAATAATATTCGCCGTTCATAAGTATATTCGGACTAACGTGTATTTCCTCGGCTCATAATGCAGTCACTTTGTCGCTGAGTTCGGTGATGCGGAAGTTTATGAAAATTTTACAAATTGGTTTACAGAAGTTGTAAGTGTTTAACAAACTCTTAAATTTTCCTTATATTTAGATAAAAATATTAATTTACACAACTTCATTAAATTTTTATATAGGTGAACAATCCGATGAATGGCATCACCTTTGATTTTCTGCGACATATATGCCATGGCCCATATTATAAATACAAAAGGATGAATACGTACTTTGTAAATGGGTACAAGTTTCATATAAAGCAGCGGTCGGAGGGTAAGAAAACATACAACTCTGGTGTGTCCGTGAAAGTAGGAACCGACGATCAAGGGGGCGACTTTGAGTACTACGGTGTAATTGAGGAGGTGCTAGAGGTAGAGTATAGTGTCGGTTGGCCTCATAAGAAATTGGTTCTTTTCCGGTGCAAGTTGTTTGATCCCAGTAACAGAGGTACGAGGGTAGACCCGTCTTCTAAGTTAGTTGAGGTTAATCACAAAAGGTCATATGGACACTATGATCCTTTCATCATTGCCCAGAAAGTAAAGCAAGTGTGGTTTGTTCCTTACCCTCGGACAAAGAACCCAGCAAGGTTAAAGGCCAAAGCCCATTGGTGGGCAGTTATAAAAGGAAAACCGGTGGGATTAGTTGAAGTCCCTGATCTTTTAGATGTTGCATACCAGAACGAGGTCTCAACCGTTCCATTGATAGCGGACAATGAACTAGCTGACCAGTTGCAACATATTGATGGCATATATGAGCAGTTAGATGCATCTGTAGCTAGTCGAGGAAAAAACCCAGTTAATTTTGGAGAAGGAACTTCAAGGGCAAATGAGGATGATGAATATACCGATGAAGAAGAATTTAACGATGAGGATGAGGAAGAAGAATTGGCTGATGATGATGATTGACCTTATCTGTACTTTGATGTTTTTTTTAATAGGCTAGTTTAATGTACTTATATAATTATAAACAAAAGAAGATATTTGTATTCTTATTTTTGTGCAATGAATGTGTTTATTTAATCTATTTAACCCGCCTAATTTTTGTGCATGGAATGTGCTAGTATGTTACATATTTACTTGTTCCTTAAGTAATGTGAATGTGTCAACAGGTATGAAGAAAGTGTTTACAAGAAGGAGGGGGCCTAAAAAGGCAGGTGAGCCTTCAGGTGAGCCGGCACAGGACACTCCTACCTCTCAGGTGCCGCATCACCTTCCTACAGGAGCACCTGTAGGATACAGTCCAGATTTTTTCAGGCCACCTGGCATGTCTCAGGTGCCGCATTTGCTTCCTACAGGAGCATCTTCCGAATACAAGTCCAGATTTTTTCAGGCCACCTGGCATGTCTCAGGTGCCGCATTCGCTTCCTACAGGAGCATCTGCCGGATACAGTCCAGATTTTTTTAGGCCACCTGGCATGTCTCAGGGCGTTCCTGGTTGGCGGCATAACTTCAGTAGTTATGACATGACTGAGACCCAGGCCGGTCCATCCCAGGGCGTTCCCAGACTAGGCGATCCCACACATTCCACTACTCCGTCTGGGTCGACTCAGCCGCCTTCCGACCCATCTAGCCCTACCGGCCCTTCGGTACAAGCAGGAGATTCCTTACTATGATCCGAGATAGCCCTATTACATCGGTGAGCCTGACACATAGGGAAGACGAGCGGTTGATTATTTATCCCGAGGGGGATAACAGGTAAGTATCTTATTTTTGAAGTTTTTATCTATTTAGTAGTAAGTTTTTAAATGTTAGTATTTCTATTAACGCTTCTGTTTTTTTATGTAGCTTTTGCCCCAACACTAATGCTACTCCTGTGGTGACGAAATGCATGAAATCTCAATGGAAAGAATCTTGGGCATCCTGGGCGCTGTGCCCCCTCAAGTAAAGCAAGCGGATAATGCAGGCTTTTGAGGTGATAATATGCATATTGGTTTATCACTAAATTGCAGGTTTTTCTAATATTATGTTAAATAAATATTTTGATGAATATTGTCAGGTTCAGTGTAAGTGGCACCCAGCTCTGACTATAAAGTCGTTCTAACTTCCTCAGGAAATGCGGGGAGTTATTCAAGAACGCAATGTATAATGCGCACAAAAAAGGAAAAATGCCCGGCTTCCTCTATGATCATCAATGGAGAGAGCTGCAGCAATATTGGGATAGTCCCGAATTTCAGAAGAAGAGCGAACAAGGGAAGAAAGCGCGGGCATCAAGTAAGGGTGGATCGCTGCATACCGGTGGCTCAGTTAGCGCTGCGACGCAGAAGATGCCTTGGTAAAGTAATTTAATTTATAAGAATTACTATAATAGTTTATTTTTATCTAACTTATTCTCTTCTTCTTTATTTGTAGGAAAGAAAGAAAATCGGACTATTCCACTCTCTGAAATGCACAAGATCCGACATATCAAGAGTGATAAAAAGGACGGAGAAGTCTGGGTCGAGCCCCGCGTAAAAGAGACCTGGGTAAGTAATTAAATTCAAACTAAAGTCGCGCCAATCCTTCAACTTTTATACTTCATATTTGTACCGTTGATATATTTCTAGTTTTTCAAGAAAGAGCTACAAAGGCCGTTGAAGACTGGACCGCAACTCAACAATCTGAATGCGGAAGCAGTACCCTAGTACCGCTAACGCTCGAGCAAGAAACCAATTTATGGTTGGAAGCGGTCGAGGGGTAAAAGAAGGGGTCCGCGGATGGCCTTGCAACTCTGTATTCATCTGGCAAGCATAAATCGAACTATTTGGCTCGTGTTCTACTGCTCCTTCAAGCTCTCAAACTCCTGAAAAATGACTCGGATGCAAGAGGAGATCGAAGAGCTGAAAAGACAAATGAAGCTATGCTCTTAGCACATGAGGCTCATCAACAAGAAATGCGTGAAATGATGCAACAAATCCTCATTAACCAAAAAAAAAGGCAAAGTAAAGCGTGATAGTTCGGGAAAGGGAAAGAGCAAGAGCAGACGTCGCCACCGTTCGCCGTCTCAGTCTGATGCCGACTCTAGTTCGGGTTCTAGCCAGTAGTAGTAGTGATTGTTGAACTTTAAACTATTTGTTAAGTTTGTTTGATTATTGTAACACTTGAACTAATGTTGAAAGACTTCTTTCTATTGTTTGGCTTTGTTAGCCTTGTTTGAATATCGTTTATGAATGTGTTTTGTTTGGTTTTTTCTGCGTGTTGCTGAATTTACAGGTGGTGTAGGGCTAATTTCAGATTTTATGTTGCAGGTTTTTACAGGTTTTCGACCGACTTTCGGTCGATAGTTGGTCAAAATAAATTACCAGCCTTTCAACCGAATTTCGGTCGAAATTTTGATCGACCGAATTTCGGTCGAAGTGCTATTTTCGACCATATTTGGGTCGACCACCACAATCGGTCGAAATATATGTCGACCGTATTTCGACCGATTGGGCGGTCGAAAAGACAGTTTTTTTAGTAGTGTACAAGTCCTCTCTACTTCATCATGTTTCTTTTTTTTTTTTTTTTTTTTTGAATAAGGTAAAGGTATCTTATTAATAAAAAGTACCAAGAAGGTACCAAAAAGCTTTACAGCCAACAGTACTACAAAAATAAAGAAAAACTACGGCAGATAGATTCTAGACCGTTTAGAAAATCGTCAACACTAAACATCACTTCTCCTTTAAGCCAGCAAAATAGATTCTGGAACATTTATATTTCAAGACAGCATGTCGATTCTTTTCTCCTTCAAAGCATCTTTGTTCCTCTCCAGCCAAATCGTCCAATAATGCTAGTGGGATCAAGTTCCACGTTTTCTTCATTCTTTCTTCAATCTCTGCCCTTGCCAGCACAAAGTAAGTTCTTGAAATTTTGTGGCATAACGTATTGAACCCCAATAATATTCAGAAACATGGTCCATATCAACCATGAATGAGTGCAAGGTAATAACAGATGATCTACCGATTCAGCAGCGCCTTCACAGAAAAAACATCTATTACATAAACTGAATCCTCTTTTTGCAAGTTTGTCCTGGGTCAAACCAGCCCCATAGGCTGCTACCCAACCAAAACATGCAACTTTCGTTGGGGCATTGTTTTCCATAATAACTCCATGGTCAATGACTCTCTGACGCTCTGGACTGTTATCAAATTATAACAAGATTTCACGCTAAAATTCACCTCTTTATTGACAATTCAAATCTGAGAGTCTTCCTTCCCCAAATTTAAATTCGATGACTGCATTTTCTGTAAAAAGAAGCTACTTCCTCCGGTTCCCAATAAAAAAAAAACCTCTTCTAAATTTAAAATCCCATCCACCAGAAGAGAAGCTTTCCGCAAGCGTGCAATCTTGAGAAGCTTTCCGCAAGCGTGGCAATCTTCGTTCAAAGCTATCATGTACATATTAGGAAAACAAATCCTTCATTAACCCTAATCTGACCATCTAAGCCCATCCCGCTAGTGATACTATCCACTTTGGGCCTAGGTTCGCACGGCTTTAAAAATGCATCACTAAAGGTCTAATATATGCTTACTTAAATAACCCAGGATCACTCCTGCATTATGCCGATGTGGAATACTTAATCCTTAGCTGGAGTGTCACAACTTCCAAAGTTTAATTTTCCTTCCATTACCTACCATCAACTTTATGTTCTTGTTGAACTCTTCCCACAAACTAACAATTTTTTCCACATAGCCACTACTCCATGAGAACTTTTAACAGGTCTTGGATCCCAAAATCCCCTCCTTACCGTACTTGCTAATGACTATGTTTTTCCAGACCGCATCCTTGTTGTCATTAAACCTCCACAACCACTTACATAAAAGACTATTGTGCACTTTCAAGTATCTGACCCCCAAACCCCCACATTTTTTGCTCCTTGTAATTTTATCCCACTTCACCAAATGTACTTTTCTACTTCCTGCATTTCCATCCCATATGAAATCCCTCCTTAATTTGTTAATTTGATTTTCCACTTTGGATGGGATAGGAATCAATGACATCAAATATGTTGGCATCCCATCTAAGACACTATTCACCAAAGGCAATCTTCCACCTATTGAGAGGTACTGATTTTTCCATGAAGCTAACTTCTTTTCAAATCTATCTGTTATTCCACGCCACACAGTAGTATCATGCCTTTTTGCTCCTAAAGGTAAACCCAGGTAAGTAGCAGGGAATTTTTCAATTTTGCACCCGAATATTTCTGCAAATTCTTCTATGTGTTCATCAGCATTAACAGAAAACGCCGAGCTCGCTCTTAGATTTATCTTTAATTAGACCAGAGACCGCCTCAAAAGCAAGAAGAACAATTCTCAAGTACATGAGTTGTAATGAATCTGCTTCACATAGTACCAAGGTATCGTTGGCATACAAAATGTGATTAATTTCAAGAGAATGATTTCCTTGTTCTTCAAACTTAAACCCCTTTATCCAGCCATTCAAGGATGCTTTCTGCACCATTCTACTGAAAGCTTCCATGACTAAAACAAACAGATATGGGGATAGGGGGTCTCCTTGTCTAAGCCCCCTCTCTGAACCAAAGAAACCTTTCGGCGTGCCGTTAAGTAGAACTGAAAATCTCACTGTAGAAATGCATGAATTAACCCATTTGTATCCACTTCTCACCAAACTTCATTCTTCTTAAAATATCAAGTAGAAAAGACCAATTGACATGGTCATATGCCTTCTCTAAATCCAACTTGCATAGAACCCCTTTCTTCTTTTTTTTCAAATAATGGTCGAGCCATTCATTCACCACCAGAGAAGCATCTACAATTGCCTACCTTTAATGAATGCATTTTGATTACCGGAAACCACCTACCAGTTCCATTTACCCCTTTTAATCTCTCGGTCAAGGCCTTAGCTATAATTTTGTAACCACTTCCCAATAAGCTTATTGGCCTGTAATCTTTAATATTCAATGCTCATTTCTTTTTGGAATAAGCGCTATGAATGTTGCATTGAAGCTCTACTTCAGCATGTTCTTCTATGACTCAATGTATGGTTTTAACGAAGAGGAAGAAAACAGAGATTCTAGATTGTATGGGTCAGGTTGAATCAAAGGAAAAGGCTTAGTGTCTGGCTCCTTCAAACTTTTGACTGGTAAATCCACTGTCAAAGGATTGCTTTACAAAGTCAGCAAGCAGCAAATGGAGAAACTCTCAATTTGCTATTAGTCAAGAAATTGCAACATTCAAAACAAGTAAAAGTTCAGTGAATTCCTCCACCAGATAGATCCCTCATTCTCCCTATTTCAAGGGAAATGCAAGTAAGCTGCTCATTAAAAAAAAGGATGTTAAGGGAAAAACAGACCCTATTATTCAAACCAAATAAATGGGTCTCCAAGCACACTGCCTACTAGGACAAACAAATGATGACCAGTAAAAAGCAACACCAAAAACCAAAGCGGCTCAACTTCGCACTGAATCAAAATCTTGTATTACTTCATAGAGTTTTTAAAACTAAAATTTCTTTGTTACACTGAAAGCAAAGCAGTATAGTACAAACATTATGGAAATTATGAGAATGAAAGTTAAAAGATAAACAACAAGCGTGTACTTACTGAGATGTAAATCTTCCGATCACTATTAAGTTTACCAGCATATGCTCCATACTCAGTGTACGGTAGTACGGTTCTAAAGATTGTACTTAGTGAGCACAATTCTAAATATGCTGATCATTAGTAGGTTTATCACTATGTACTACTTATATTAGTTCTCTAAAGATTGTTATCATATACACTACTCACACCATCCATTAGACAGGGCGCAGTTCATCATCTTTATTAACCTGGACAATGAAAGAGGATCAGAGCTTTGGTGTCTTCAATTAGCAGCATGCTGTGCTTTTAACAAATGCAATAGAGCACTTCAACACCACTATATCAACTATGAAATTATGCCTCACATAACTCTCTGGTCATAAAAGGGCAACCTGTTTCCATCAAAGTGCTCTTAAAAGGTAACCTGTTCTGGATGGATAGCTTTAGAATGTCTCCTCTTTAACTCAAGATTATTAGATGAGAGAGGTGCGAGTCACATAAAACTTGCAGGATTGATTCTTAGCATCAGATTAAGTGAATGTAGGATAAACATTCAAGAAAAGGAGAGAGTTAAGACGGATAGGGAAAAGTAACTGGCTAGACATCAAATTGCTTCGCAGCAAATGTTAGAACATAAACACAAACCTAGAGTTAAATTAAAAAAGTACAAAGACAAGCCAACATCAGGCTAAATGATCCAAAATAAATTTAGAGACCTAGAGTAGAGGCCAAGCCTGTGGCATCAACATCGGGGGTAAACCAAATAGGAGCTGGCAAAATCCTCTGTATCTTGTCCACATCAATAGGGTAGTACAGGGTAAAAAGCTCTGTTCTTTATAATCATATATGCCCAAATCATGACCTCCACAATTCTTCCTAAACCTGTGACATTGAGTGAAATCATCTGTGAAGTAAATAGAATTGGGCCTCAATTCCGGGAACATGGTGGTGGAGAGAGCAAAACCGGGATTGGAGCCAACGAAGAATGCACGATTGCCAAGGTTACCCTCCAGTATTGGAGGTCCACATGATCGTTGTCTATAAAATCGAGCCTGAAAACGTCGAAAGTTTGAGTCTTGTAGGGATGTTGGGCCTCAACGTTATCCGCGGCCAGTACCAGCGTCCCATCTTTGGTAACGCCGTGTGCAGCATAGCGCGTAACAATAAAAAGCTCGTGGCTTTGATGGTCATACACCAAGTAATCAATATCCCAGCAGTAGCACGACTTGAGCTCTAGCTCAGCATCATCCACGGCGGGACAAGGCCAAGAATCAAAGTCGAAATCTTCATTGTGAATGAGAAACCTCTTAATTGGACCATGATGGAGATCCCAAGCTTCGAGCTGCTTATGGTGGGTGAATGCGAAGAATAGTTTCTTCTCACTATGGAAGACAATTTGATCGTACAAGGATAAGGGTCCATCAAGGGCAGTCCATGAATCGGCCTTTGCAGGCCTCCTACAGAATGCGAGACGGTGATCAGCACCGTAAATGACCATGGCTATGCAATCCTCGTCCATAGGATCAGGGGATGTAAGCACCATCTTGCTAACAATGTATTTAGACATTTGTTGTGGGGTTATAGGATAAGAGTCGTGGTTAAGAACCTTTTTCAACCAAACCAGAGAGGGGATCTCGAATGACACCCTTAACACAGGGGAAAGTTTCAAAAGAGGGAAGCGGGAGGGTCTTACCAGAGAGGGGGTTAAACATGAAGAGATAACAATCTTTTGGTTGTATACAAACAAGCCATCCCTTGGATAATGATCCCAAGCAGATGGGATCTTCCTGTTGCTTGCTCCTGCTGCTGCTCAGCCAGTACCTGTACAACATCCTCTCTCCCCAATCTGTAGAATTTGAGAAGGGTACCGTCCTCATCAAACACTGGTGGTAGCATCAACCAAGGAGCCACACATCTGCTGCTGCTGCTCTCCTTAGGACCACAACTCCCTGCATCAAGCAATTCACTCATTATTGGAACAGAAAAAGGTCTTACCACCAAGGAAGAACTAGCATGATTCAATTTTTCCTAGCAAGAAACAGAGAAGCGTCTTTATAGATCAAGAGTCCAAAACCTAAAAGGTTTCAATTTTAGATACAGCAAATCCCAAGTCTGACAGGTTTGCTTTTAATGTTTTGTACTTGTCTCTGTCGGCTGTCAATTTACTTTTGCTTTTCTCTTTAATTATAATTATAATTAATAATCTACTATTATTTTTCTATGAAATAAGAAAAGGTAATCTATAATTTTTAATAATATAACCATTTAAGTACTACAGTAGTATGTAGTAGTACTATATTTATTGATTTTCTCTATTAAATAGAAAAGTAAATATAATATCTCACACGTGTCTCTTATTTCAACACGCTCACCAAAATTCTTGAAAGTGACTAGTCTCGTCCAATTTCAGATCTACTCCTCTTCAACTTTTACTTTACTTAATTAATTCTTCTTCATGTTGAACTTATGTTTTTGACTTATGACAAATAAAGATACTCAGTTGCTAATGTGCGTATAATTTGCAGGATACCCATACCAGTCAACTAAGGAAAGGATCTGCCTAGTTTGTCCGTTACAGCTGTTTGAGGATGTATCCCCTTGATCTAGGGATTGACTCGTTAAGGCTCCACCGTATTCTTAGAAGGTATTTATACCTCCCCAAGAATCAAATCTCTTGGGTCCAATCTCTCAGAATCTCAGCTCCAAATATAGCTCCCGTGATCTGCACTTTCACTGATTTCCTTGATCTGTCTGCCTCTCAACTAGCCCTATATATTCCAGAAGATATCAGACTATGGCTTATGCTTCTATTCTACTGTCTACTTTTCTCCATACTTTTACTTTGCAAAAATACTGTAACGAGTTAGTGATCAGTGTTTAGAAAAGAAAAGAATGAGAGGTTCTTGTAGAGGTAATAGTAGTGTCGAATAGAAGTTGGTTTGGTGAGCTATAAACCAAACAATACGTTGGTGGTGATCGAGTGGTAAAAACCATCTTGTAGAGACGTTTGTGGTGAACGACAACCATCCATTGTACTCCATGTTACTAAGAGCCTTATTAAGAGAGATACTCCCTTGTGACCCAAGGGGACTGGATTAGGAACCTTTTTGGTTCTGAACCAGTATAAAATCCTTTGTCTTCTTCTTCCCTTATCTCTTACTATCTGCTTAAGTTTATATATATACACTGCTTAGTCGACTACAAACTGCCTAAGTCAACTTTATTAAAAGAAAAATTTCAATTCACCCCCCTCTTGTACTTTCACTTCATAGTTTTTTTTCAAACTCAAAGTTTCAATCTTTTTATTACTACTATGCCTATGGATATAATGAAAGACTTCAACTTGAGTTGAAAATGAAAGAATAGACGAAGAAGAATAAACTCAATTGCGAGAGAAATCTTCTATACATGCGAGGCTCCAATTGTACATTATGTTAGTGCTCTAGATCAAGTTGTTCTAACTATTTCAAAAGAAAAGACTTCATTGTTCTTTTCAAATTTTACGATATCGTCTTGTCTTTCAGTGATTGTTGCTAATACGGTTGTCTTTTTTGCCCGTGAATGTAAAATGCTTGCATATAAGTGAAAGCCACTATTAGATTGCTGCTGTTTTGGTAAAGTTTCAATTTTTAGGCTGAACACTACTTAAAATGATGCCTGGAACTTTAGGTAAAGTTTCAATTTTTTATGCTAATGATGCTTGAAAGAATGCTTTAAGCTCGAAGATGATCTAACTAAGAGTTAATTTGGATTACTAAGGTATATAAATGAGGAGCAGATGCTTTGGTAGTGTTTGATTGTTGTTGTTTTGATAGAGTTTCATTTTTTATGTTGAATGTTGTTTGAAATGATGCCTTAAGCTTGATCTTATATAGAAAAAAATGATGCCTTAAGCTTGAAGACCTAGGAGTTGATCTGGATGACTTTGAAGACCGGATGTTTTGATACTATTAGACTGCTGCTATTTTGAAGAAGCTACAATTTTGCTTAGCAGAATCTCCCTTTTTTAACAAACAAATATCCATACAAACCTCAAGAATTGTCCTATAAATCAAGCAATTCTCTTTTTCGTCGATTACTACGCCCTTCCTCGTCTCTGGGTGCCATACTTTTTTTTTATAATGACAGTGGTGTCCGGGTCAGCAATTCTTTTTTTGTACTCTTGTCATTGAGAAAGAAATTGACAGGTAAAGATTGAATTTTTTCCACTTCTCTTTCTATTAAGTTTATGATTTTTTAGCCGCATTATTCTTGTTCTTCTTTTCTGTTAAGGTCAAGGACAAATGGTTCTTGATGGGTCCTAAAGTTCATAACTTTGTTCCTTTTCTTGGATAGAGATTCAAAGTTATAATCTTTTTATGGGTTCATGCTGATTTCAATTGTTATGTTTATGAAATAGAATTATATGACAAAATGATTGTTCTGTTAAAAAATTTATGTTACTCAAGGTAGGCGTAAGGTCTGCTTACACCTCACCCTCTCCAGACACCCTACTCGTGGGATCATATTGGGAATATTGTTGTTGTTGTAGACCGCCGTTGTTTTGATAAAGTTTCGATAGTTATGCTGAATGCTGCTTGAGATGACGCATTAAGCTTGAAGATGGTCTAACTATGAGTTGATTTGAGTTACTTAGGTATATAAATGAGGAGCATATGCTTTGGTACCATTTTGCTGTTGTTTTGATAAAGTTTTAATGTTTATGTTGAGTGCTGCTTGAAATGATGTTGGAGGCGGTCTACTAGTTAATTTGGAGAACTTAGGTATATTAATGAGGAGCAGATGTTTTGAAACTATTAGATTTCTGTTGTTCCTAAAACTGATTACAGATGAAAAAGAAGAGATTGATGTCTTTGGTAAAGGTAATTTTTAAGCAGGTTGCTGCCACAACTAATGCATTAAAGTTTAATGGTGTCTGATTTAATTAAAAATTATGTTATGGTAATATGATGTATAGAGGAGCTTTAAGGTTAATTAACTCGGGAAGAAAGTGCGTAAAACAAGTCAAATCTAGAATGACAGCAGACCTCTCATGGCTTTGTTAGTGTTGGGAAGTGCTCAAATTCTCTTCATTTTACCTTCTCTCTGGCTTTTTCTGTGGGTAAGTCTTGACTTTGATATCAAATGGAAAAAACTTAGGAAAAGCAAATGACATGTCTGAGAGGAACTTTGTCTTATAAATGATGAACCAGAAGATTTTTCTTTCTTTTTCGTGATAAGTTAGGATCTAAAAAGTCTTATTACCTTGTGTCTCAGTCAAACCTCCCATCAAGTCTTCTTTCAATTGGTTGTCTTCCTCATGTATCTACCAGTTTATAGGTTGATGAGTTTTCTGAAGGAGTTTTTCCCAGGATTTAAGAGCGCAACTTTGTAATGTGTGGGCTAGGAGCACATCACCTGTTCGAATCTCACAACAAACTAAAACCTAGTATTTAAGTGAAGAAGAGTAGAAGAGCGGACCATTATCTATTAAGTGTCGTACCTTGCCTGGCCCTCGTGGATATCTTGAAAATTAAAAAAGGTTTCTGACCGAATTTGTTCTAAGGATTAGCTTGTTGAGTATGCAATATGAATCACATATTTGTCATTCAAATTTGCTAGTTGCAAAGATTATGTTCTTTTCTCAGACTTATCAATCAAAGAAATGAAGTTTTAGTCCTGATGCTAGATTTGATGTGGCAAGTTTATATTACATGTATTGGTGTGCTCTTCTTTGTAGATATGTGTATGCGGACCAAACTTTACCTTATCAAAAAAAATGTGTATGTTGCCCATCTCAATGAGTAGGATCCTCTTAGTACAATAGTCAATACTCGATTTGCTTGGAAACCCCTGATCTATTCATTCTCGACTATCTTCAATCGTTATCCAGGTTGCAAAATAGTGTTACTATATCTTATCTACTATGGGGAATATCATGCATCTCAGAATGATACTATCTTTGAAGGCATTTCTGGGTTACACGTAGATTGGGAAAAAAGTGTTACGTTTCCAGCGATTCAAGTTTATGATGTGCAGATTATGGCAAGGATTCTGGGATGTGGTGTGGGTTACTTACCCACTACTTATTTGGGTTGGCTCTAGGAGCAAAAAACAAAGCATGGAAATTTGGAATAGGGTCATCAAAAAAATGTGAGAAGAGGCTAGCAACATGGAAGGCACTATATCTATCTCTTGGGGTATGGTGGTTCTTATCATTAGTGTGTTGGATTCACTTCCAACCTATGACATGTCTTGTTCCCACTACCAAACAAAGTAGAGAAGAGAATCAACACTTTGAGGAGGAACTTCCTATGGCAAAGAAACTCTAAAAACAGACTCTCACTCTGGTAAGATGGTCAAATATTGTCAAGACAAAGAAAAAAGGGGGTTTAGGCATCAAAAACCTGAAAGTCCATAGTAAAATGTAATGTCCAAAGAGCTATGGAGATTCAGCAATGAGGAGCATGGACTTTGGAGGAACGTGATCTCACAAAATGATGGAAATCAGGATGAGTGGTGTTCGAGTATCTAACTGGAAAGCAATAAGGAGGCAATGGGATGAATTTTCTAATCACATAAGATTTAGACATGGTGATGGGAGAAGAATTGTATTCTGGAACGACAATTGGCTAGGACCTGGACCCCTCGGAGATATTTTTCCAAAAATATATTCTCTCACAAATCAGCCTGAAGCTAGGCTTAAGGAAATTAGAGATCAACATGGCTGGAATCTCTTCCTCAGAAGACCTCCCATAGCAGAACTATTCAGAGTCTTGAAGTGTTTACAAACTTCAATGAGAGTGAAGACATGATGGTATGGAATGTAGGCAGGGGCAAGCTGTGGACTGTAAGAGCAGCTTATTCAGCTTATAGCAACCAGTAACAACAGTAGGCCCAATGGCCATGGAAAATGATTTGGAAGACTAAAGACCCTCTAAAAATTACATGTTCTCTTGCTTGATCGTTAGAAGGGCTTTTCTGACACACAAAAATTTACAAAGAAGAGGAGTTCAACTAACATCAAGATGTTTTCTATGCAATAACAACTGAGAGGATAACAACCATTTATTTCTTCATCGCCCTGTCACTTATAATCAGTGGTAATTTTTCTTGGCCATGGCTGGAGTCAAATGTTGCCTTCCTAAATACACTCAGGATAATGCAAGGATCTTGGAACCAACTGGGAGGACAGATCAAACACAAAAGTGGTGGTATGCAACCCCATATTGCATTTGGTGGACAGTGTGGAGGAAAAGGAACTCAAGGTGTTTCAAAGATACAGGCAATCCTTTTCAGAAAGTGAAACTCAATTGTATCTTATTACTTTATTTTTGGTGCAAACAACACTGTGTAAGTGAACTTAGAAACTTTTAGGTAGCTGCTTTAACTGTGGACTAAGACACATCTTTGTACAATTTTGTTGATGCCACCACAATGTGTGCTGAGGAATACAATGTTACCATTATTAAAAAAAACTCTATTCCACTGTGTAATATTATTATAAAATGCGGAAATACGTGATCTACCTTCCAAAAGATATGTTCATATAGAAACGATAAAAAAATGTTCATAAAGAAATCTCTGGAAATCAAGTATGAGAAATGTCAGTAACCCTCCTCCTTATGGTTTTGGCAGATTGTTTTTCTTGTGTTCTTAGTTGTCATGTTTATTAAGTTGTGTACAAATCTTGTATTTTATCTGAGTAGGGAGTGAGATATCTTTCTTCAAAAATGGAGTATGTCGAGGTGTTGCATTCAAGGAGATATGGTGGTCGTTACTACCCTGCAGCTTCGATGTATACCTTTCTTGACCAACCTAATTGCGTTGTGAAGTTCAATTCTAGCTGTTATCCACTGCAGCTATTCGTCGTTTCAATTAAAGCTGTATCTTTTATGCTCGAGAAGATAATGTTGTGAAAGTTAGTAATAGATTAAGATGCTTCTTTTTCTTTTTCTTTTCGCTAGCAATTTTAGCCTATTATATTTTATATCGAAGAGGTTTTCAGAGAAAATAACCTTGTTAAGTGGCATTTGTATCTATCTCCGTGTCATCTAACATTTGGTTTTAGTGTGAGAAGGATGGTTCTATGTTGGTAAAAGTGTATACGATGCAAGCTATCTAGGCGGATTGAACATGATTTAAACTTTCTGATTATAGATAATCCATGGCGTTCAAATAGGATGTTGCCCATGCTAAAAGTGATAAAAGAGCATGAAAGTATAACTGGGAAGCTGCTGAAATGGTCAGCTAAGCTTGAGCAATGCACTCAGGTTGGTTATGTTTCAGCTTTTATCAATAGAATGTAGAATGCTACTTTGTGTGATCTCCTAGTTTCACCTTCTGTAAGTGGTAAACTACTGAATGGCTAGAGAATGGGTTATCAGGTTCATCGATGCGGGGCAAATCGAGCTTAAAACACTTACCATCAAGAGTCGGGATTGGAGGATGCAAAGGACGAGAGGTCAAGAGCATCGGGGAAGATTTGAAGGCACATCCCAAAGATTCGACGAAGGGTGGAGCATCCAAGGCCAAGGGAGAGCATCACAAGGCCAAGGAGGAGTGCACCAAGGCAGCCCAGAAAGATGCGGACTGCCCACAGCTTTAGGCGGACCGCCTACTCAAGACCCAGCTCTCAGGATCTCAAGGAGGCGGACCGCCCCCTCTGCAGAGGCGGACTGCCCACTCTCCATTGAGTGCAGCATGAGGCGGGGCGCCTAGTTCCATGGGCGGACCGCCCACTACTGAGAAGACTAGACGAGAATTCTACTTATTTTGCTATGTAATTCCTACTTTAGTCCTACGTTGCTTATGTATTTCTAACCCACTTTGGGGGTACTTTAGACCTTTTATTATATTTAGAGGGCACCTATAAAAGGATCCCTTAGGCTTATTTTATGAGGAGCTAACTTTGAATTGAGAATTAGAAGAATTGAGAGAGGCAAGGACTTCTTGAGAAGTCAGAAGCTTCAATGTATCTCTTTGCTTGGAATCTATGATGGATCATCCTAGTATGACCCCGTGAATGGTTTAAGTCTCTTTTTTCCTTCGAATCAATCTACCTGTGTTAGTTTGATTCATTCTTTCTTCTTCTATTCTGTTCTTCCCGTCCCTACCTTTTCCTTTATCGTGTTTACTGCTTATTTTTGCTACTTTTATTGCTTCCGCGTATTTACCCTGCATCAGTTGGTACCAGAGCAAGACTCAGATGTTTTTCTTTTAAACCCTCGTTGTTCATCGTATCTTTAGATTCATGTTATTGTTCTTATCTTGAAAAAAGAAGAAAAAAATTGAAAAAGATGAAAAAATACAAAAAAAATTACTAGATGTTCTTAGTTGTGATGATTCCTTTGATGTTTGATATCGGGGATTGCTTGTTATTGTATTCCCGTTGATTGGGTACCCTCAAAACACGTTTTGGAGTTGAGAATCAAAAGCTCGAAAATAAAAAATCCCAAAGTTTGAAAAACCCTTGAATTTGATCGAAATTTCTTGATTTGGATTTGTTATTGATTATGTGTTGATATAAATCATTGAGATTGATTTTAGTAGTTGAAAACACATTAGGGTACCTTTGGATTGGGAAAACACCCTGAAAACATTGGAAATTGGGTGCCAAAAGACCAAGAAACACGATTTTGGACTGTGCTGAAGAACACAGTAGGCAGACAGCCCACTCTGGGAGGCGGCTGTGTCAAGTCTCTAGATCTCTGCTAGGTGGACCACCCCTTTACAGAGGCAGGGTACCCCTTTTGCTGAAGAGTGTCCGGGTAGAGTTTTCGTAGGATGTCGTTGGTTCTTTTCTTCCATACTTCTTGGTTAGTGTTTCTAAGGTAATTGTCCTACTTTATTGATACTAACTCTCGAGCTTTTAGGGTTTTGTGTGTCTTAGAGCTTTACTTAAAGTCGTAGAACTTTCTTTAGTCTCAAGTGTGCACTTTAAATAGCGTCCGTACATAGAGTACATAAACTCCATTCCGAACCATTACTTGGGTGTACTAGTTGTTGATCTTGCCATTGTGATTCCTAAGAGATCGAGAAGGTATTTGAGTGGAAAAAGGCTTGAGTGGTGAGAACAATAGTGTGTGGTCACAAAAGCCAACGACCTTGAATGTATACACGAGTGGAAAAAAAATTGAGTATTTATCTCTTGAGTATACACGTGAGGGATTGAAATTGTGAGGTCCTTTACTCTTTATTGTTACAACTATGGTTTCGGATGATGATTGTGGAGGGTACGACTCATGTGGGGATGATGGAGACTATGGTTCCTACGTTGATGATGATGGGTATTGCTATGATGATTTGGGGGAACAAGGCTCATATGGTGGTGAAGCGGGTTACTATGATGCTCATGTGGCTTATGAAGACTATGAGGCTTGTGGAGATGAATGTGAAGATTCTTATACTTCTAGTCAAGAATTTGAAGATAGTGACGCTTCGAGGTATATTGTTCCTACTTACTCTTCTTGTGATGAATTTTAGAATGTTGATAGTGACATAGAGAGGATTGATGATGAGGTTGATTATACGAATTGTTCATTTTCATCTTCTCTTGGTGTTTCTAATGTTATACAAGGGAGTAGTAGAGGGCCTTCCATTAGTTTGGAAGGAGGTGGTGGTTGTTCCATGGGAAAAAGGGAGGCTTGCATCTTTTAATTGTGCTAAACAACTTAATGCTCTTAATTCCCATGTGAAGGGTGACTTGAGAAGTGGTATTGCTTTTGCTACAAAGGGTTTGAATTGTTCTATCAATGCCGTGAGGGGTATGGGTAGTTGTAGTAGGAATAGTGCTATTGGCTATGGAACCAAGGTGAGAAGTTCCTATGGGTTCCATGGTGAGACTCATTTCTCGACTTTCAACAACACTTATAGTGTTGGAAGAGTGACGGGAAGTGGAAGTTATCCTAGTGATGGTACTGGGAGAGGAGGGATAAGGAAGACCCAAGTTGATGGTGATGCTACTCTTGAGCATTCAAGTCTTTACTTGGATGTAGATCTACAATACTTGGGTAGACGTAGGTTGGTTGTTGAGGTAAATGGACATGAAGACAACTTGCTCAAAATTGGTGAGACCGATGCCAATTGTATTAGTACTTCTTTGGTTGATAGGATAGGGATACCATGCTAAGTTCTAGAGCATCCTTATGAGTATAATGGAATTTGGGTTTCTAAGGAAGCTCGGGTGCTCATATCTCATAGGTTAGAGAAAGAAGTATGTTTGGTATGACGTGTATCCCATACGGATAGTGATGTATGGTTAGGTGAGCCATGGTTGCAAAACAATTGTGTGCAATATAGTGTTGGGAAGAATATGTATCTTGTGAGCATGGGTCAAAGGACTTACGGATTTGAACCTTGGCGGACAAGGGACCAATTGCTTACAAGTGCACTTTCCTTGGCTATTCAAACAAGAAAACAACAAGAACTTCATCCCATGGTTAAAATTAAACAAACGAGAAGTCCTACAAACACAAGAAATGGTAGGACTGTTGACACCCAATTTTGTCCCTCCTATTTCCAAAATCAACTGTTCTTGAATTTTACACACGATCGTGTATTCATTCTTGCCTCGTCTATTCTTTTCAAATTGCCTTCTCATAATAGCCTGGCAATTGAGGCTATTTTCAAAGCATCGTCTCAAACCATAGCTATTTTATAATTCTCGCAATTACTCCTTTTTTGATAAAATTATCCAAAATTATGTTAAGCCTCAAAATTACGATTTTTATGCATTTTATCCTCCTAACATTTTAAAATTAATCCACTAATTTTCCTATATTTTTAAATCCATTATATACCATTTTATACCCATTTTATACCCATTTACATAATATTTATACGCATATACACATATATATACACACAAGGCACACACATCAGCTATTTTTCTACACGTCACCTGCCTAGTGGATCGATCTTGATCGTCCACGTAGGCGATCCAACGGCCCAAATTCTATTTCCTTTAATCCATACCTACACGCGACCCCTCTCATTTTCCCCGTGTCGGCTCCGATACTCACTGTCTCTCTCTCTCTCTTCCTCTCTCCTCTCTCTCTCTCTCTTGGCAACTTCAAACGCCACCACTGTCAATGGGTTTTTTCGGGCATTTTAGCCAGAGAAAATTGGGGAAAATTACATCATTGTATTCCTCGTGGAGTCCGCTACAAAACCCATACAATTTTAATGATTTTTGGGCAAAGGCGGCATTCGACCTTTGATAACTGTGACACCTCGCCGGGAGATGCCTCCGGCGGGCTCAGGTCGACATTTTAGGGATGTTATTGCTTGCGGGGTGAGAGACCCCACACGAAGGTAAGTCTATGGCGGGTCAATTTGACCCGACCCTGGTATGAACATAACCCTTCCCCTTCTACTGATTTTGGACATGTGTGAGACCCATGCTTAGATTCACCTAGTCTTCTGTATGTTAGCATGTTCATTATTATTTATTGATTAATTGAGGATGAAATGCATGACCAAATATTTTTACTCTGATACACTGATTAATATGAGCATTGCATGAAATTATTGAATGTTTGAGTATGATTTGTTCATTAACATGAGCTATGTGTTATCTTCATCGATTTAAACCTAGAATCCGTAATTAATTTAAGAGGTTGGTTTCGTGTAATGTGTTGGTTGTTTACCCAGTCTCAATACACAATCCTTGTGAATTGGTACCTAGTTTGGATTAAAAGTTGATTAGCATGATAAAGAGTCTCGATCGATTTTAAATTGAAATTTATAATTGATGCTTTGAATGGAAAACTGCTTGCTAATTCAGTGGAATAGAAATTTAAGATTTTGATTAGAATCTGTTGAGTTAATCAAGGGATTTTAAGATTCAAATTAGTTCATGCTATATTTATACAGTGATTCTTGAATCTAGACTCCATTATGGGTAAGGGAAGGGATTATGTTCATAAAAATCTTGGATAGTCTTAATTCTAGGGTTTTGATTGGTTTATATTTGGTAAAAATGTGCTGAGACTTCCTCTATTTCTGGAAATTATCTCCCCTTACCTTGTTTAGTTCCTCCCGTTTGAGTTAGAGCCCTTACTTCTCACCTATATAAAGGACTCTCTTTCAACTAAAAGAACACATTTCTGGACACTAAAATATCCAGGAATACACTGATACACTTAAAAAAGGGACCTACATTAGCTTTCTGGCATTCCACTCTCTCTCTCTGTTTGCTTGTTTCTTTGGAGGCTGTTGCTTACAGTTTGTGTGCCGGTTCTTGCATCTCCTCTTTTCTGTTTGCATTCAATCTCACAGTACTTAAAGGCATTCATTCTCTCTCCTGATTTCCTATTACTTTATGCATATATGTATGGCATACTCTTATAATATCCTGATTAAAACCATTAATGTATTATGCTATGCTCTGGTTCTAGAGTGTCTTGAGTAGTGTCTGCACTTTCTGTCAATGATTTCCAGTTGCAATCAGAGTCATAACGCTTTCCATATTGCTTAGTACCTCTGTGTGTGTGCATGATCTTACCCCATCCCTGTTGCTTTTAAATCACTGGTATGACTTGTCGGCACATCTATGAAGCATAGCAAAGGTGCACTAACTGCACCTACTCCTGGCATATCTTTTCCTTTTGGGTCCAGGCTTTCCCCTCCCCTGTTTTCCCCTGCTGACCTTTTTCTTCTGCAGTTATACCAAGGTAACTGGGTTGTAGTTACACCCCATTTAGTGTGTTTAAAAGCTGGGAAGCAGCTCCTTACTTCCCTGGGTAGAACTATGACTGAATGAACTGTTTTAAGTACTATCGAACCTCTACTTTATGACTTTCCCTTAGAGGCTGTCCCATTTCATGTACATCCTAGTATTCCCTGCCTGTATACATTAAAACAGGGGTTGACAGTGTGTGCATAGCCATCCAGGGGCTTATTCTTTACCCTTTACTCCTATGTGTTACAAAGCATGACATTTAGGACTTTACAAAGCATCCTTTGATATTGAAACTGACAGTTGCATGCTATTTCTTAAAATTACATGACTGTGAATGAGAACACTGCATTAAGGTTCTAAATATTGAGGAAAACTCACTGCTTTAATCCGAAAATCACTTGACAGGGGCTATTTGTGTTATTTGAGCTTAAACTGAACACTTTTGAAAAAATAGAATCTGCTCCTATTTTGTATGAATGATCTGGGCCCAATAACGTTTTCAAAACAGGCCATTTATGTGCATAAATCAATTTTGACCACTACCTATGCCCTTATACACTAATCTAATAGTGTATAGGGGTGTATAAAGTACTCGGGGTCGTTTATACGCTTTAAAACTATATTTTTTAGAGTAAACCATCATTTAGATCATGTATTTGCATGTATATATGTATATATACCTACTATTATGTGCGACAACTCTTATTTGCTCTTATGTGCTTATGTGAATCTATTTTTCAAAAACAGCCTCCTTACCTATATGTATTTCCAAAAGCCGACCCCTACACAAAAAGGCCATTAAGGTTAGGGCTCGACAATTAATGATGAGTCACGCCGACCATAAATGAGCCGACATTTTGTTTTAAAAAAATAAAATTCCCTTTGTCCTTTTGCTAAAATATGAATTTTACTTGCAAAATAGACTATTATGTAAATATCCTTTTCCAAATATGTTAATTGTGTGTGTAAGTCAAGATTGAACACCCATTTGTGTTATAACCTTTGTTTACGATTAGGCTTTTGACATTAGAGTCCGTGGACACGACTAGGCTCAAAACTTAGGCCGAATGTGAAAGTCACTTGCATGTATAAGTACATTATACCTTAGTTGAAATGCAAAACTCCCAAGTTAGTATGGAATATATACTGTTTAATCCCAAAATTAAGACTCGGACGGTAACCACTTTTTGTCGGACTCGGGGAAGTGCCTAACACCTTCTTCCCTGAGTCACTTGGACTTCTTACCCGTATAGAATCTCTGAAATGGACTAGTAGACCTTTTGAACTTGACTTTAGACATTAGGTGACCTAATACGCCTTAGAAATTATATTAGGTGGCGACTCCAACATCTAAACTCAAATGAGTTCACCCAGTCAAATCCGAAACCCGACTCGCTTCGAGTTGAGTCCAAAACAAGGTATGGCAGAATGACGACTCTGCTGGGGATACTCAAAGTCCTAACCATGACGAGTCTTTGCTTTTGGGATTTATTATTATTTTGTTATTCGTTATTATTATTGTTGTACTAACTTGGTTTCCTTTTTTGTTTTTTCTTTCTTTTACTTTTTATTTATTGTATCATTTATGTAACATTTTGCATTTCACTCATACTCCCCCACTCCTGGGAAACGACACTTCACACACATACGGCGATTACGTGGATCCCGGTCGCTTCACCACCAAAACACCTTTTAAGAGGGACATGTTGGAATATAGTTGGTCCGTGGTACAACCAACAATTTCAAATGATCCCACTCCTTGGTCGTCCGCCTTGGGGAACTATGTCTAGAATTACACCACTCTTCTATTGTAATGAGCATGCATTATGCCGTAGGAGGGGCTCCCCGTGAGTCGACTAGTTTTTCAACTTTTCCAAACTACCTAAACGGGTTTCCCGACCCCAAAGGGACGTTTGGACATGATTATGTGCATTTGAGAGAAAAGAAAAGAAAAGAGAAAAAGTGAGACAAGAATGAAAATGCATTTTGATTTATTCAATTATTCTCAAAGGGGACGGGGTTTTAAATTTTATTTCTTCTTTATTTTTAGGTCACAATGAGTCAAAAGTTTCATCATTTTGGAATGACTATGGGAGCACTCCTTTGTTAACTGGTTGGTGGAACAACTTGTCACTAGGAGAGCAAACCGAAGTACGTCAACACTTGGGTCATTTGATTTCGCTGTTAGAAATGGAACCATGTAGGGAGATGATCGAAGCAGCAGTGTCATTTTAGGATGAGAATTGAACGTGTTTAGGTTTGGAGACATTGAATTAACAACTTTGTTGGAAGAAATACGGGATTTTGTGTCACACTCGGGATTAAACAAGCATCGTTGGCAATGGGGTCGCATACTAGCACCTAGCGTCTCCACAGCTGACGAGTTTCGTAAGAAGTTAGGGATGGAAGCAAGTGTGGACGTGGGATTTCTACAACAAAAAAGATCCCTTTTCCTATTTTTACACTCGGTTTGGGCATTTGAGGGCGTATGATAGTTATAAGAAGGAGTTCGAGTCCTATGGTGATTGGAGGAGAGCTAGACCACTTGCATTCGCTATCTTTTCTTAGGAGTGATGGCTTTCCCCGAGAGTTCAAGTCACGACATATGTTTAAGACTTGTCATGGTTGCCGATGCAGTGTTCAACGAAATTAATGGCTATCGTTATACCATAATTCCTATGAATGTAGCAGACATTTATCGAGCTTTGGGTTGTTGCAAGAGAGGGGCAAAAGACTTCCAAGGATGTAATCTTTTACTACAAGCATGGTTCAGAGAAAATTTAAGGAAAGCAAGAGGCGTGCAAGCATTGTCCAAACCAGCCGGTTGCAACTACTTGATTGGGGAACGGTATGGTTTTCAAAACTCAAGCAGCCAAGCAGCACAGAGAGATGGATAAGATTATTTGAAAACATAACAGAGGACTCAATTCAGTGGATGTTCACTTGGTTTCCTTCATCAGAATTTATCATCAGTTCTGAGAAGGCATCTTATGTGATACTTATGGGAGTAAGAGGTCTCC
>JBBBVM010000905.1:0-26936 GCA_037355625.1 Petunia x hybrida
GACTCATCCACCTCCACTCCTTGGGCACTCACAACAAACCCAAGAAAGACCACCTTCTCAACACCAAAGGCACACTTTTTAAAATTAGCATAGAGCTTTTCGGCTCTCAACTTTTCAAGCACAAGCCTAAGGTGTTCAACATGGTCGTCTATTGATTTGCTATAGATCAATATATCGTCAAAATAGACGACCACAAACTTGTTGATGAATGGCTTTAGAACATGGTTCATTAGCCTCATGAAAGTGCTAGGTGCATTGGAGAGCCCAAAGGGCATCACCAACCATTCATAGAGACCAAATTTGGTCTTGAATGCGGTTTTCCATTCATCACACCCCACCCCACCCACCCCATCACCGCACCACCCGGTTTCATCCGGATTTGATGGTAGCCGGACCTAAGGTCAATTTTGCTAAACACACATGAACCGCTCAATTCATCTAACATATCATCAAGTCGGGGAATAGGATGACGGTACTTTACCGTTATTTTGTTCACGGCCCGACAATCAACACACATTCTCCAAGTGCCGTCCTTTTTGGGAACAAGGATCACGGGCACGGCACAAGGACTCAAGCTTTCCCTCACCAAGCCTTTAGTGAGCAATTCATCAACTTGCTTTTGCAACTCCCTTGTATCCTCCGGGTTGCTCCTATAGGCCGGTTTGTTCGGGATTTGGGATCCCGGGACAAAGTCTATTTGATGCTCAATGCCCCTCAAAGGAGGCAATCCATCCGGCATTTCATCCGGGAACATGTCACCAAAATCCTTCAAAACATTCTCAAACACACTAGGCAAAGGGTTAGAAGAAAAATCACAATTAGAGTTTAGAACCATACCTTTGTGCACTAGGCATATGAGAAGCTTGTTGCCATCATTTCCTTTTAGGATCTCGCCCGGTTGCATCATGGCACATATGCCACCGGTAGAAGTAGGTGGGATTGCCACCAAGCTTTTGGACAAAGGGCTAGTCTCAACAACCGACTTAGCCTTTGCCACCTCCCTCAACTCCCGCATCCGCTTGTAATCATCGCTCACTTCTTTGGGAGTCATGGGTGGGAGCACAAACTTTTTACCCTCATGCGTCACCGTATAGGTGTTGGCATGACCATTATGAACCACACGTCGATCAAATTGCCAAGGCCTACCAAAGAGTAGGTGGCATGCTTGCATAGGTACGACATCGAACATGTGCTCATCCACATAGTTCCCAATCTTGAATTTGATCAAGCATTGTTTAACCACCCTCAACTCACCACACTCACTAAGCCATTGAAGCTTATAAGGATTTGGGTGTTTCAAGGTAGGTATTTTCAATTGGGTAACTAGTGTTTGGCTAATAACATTAGCACAACTTCCCGAGTCAATAATCATAGAGCAAAGGAGTCCCATGACTCGGCATTTGGAGTGAAAGAGGTTCTCTCTTTGTAAGGTCTCAACATCCTCTACGCACATGGCTCCTAGGCTCCTCCTCACAACAAGGAAGGCATGGGAATCATCATCTTCTTCCTTGGCAATCTCCCCATCATCTCCTTCCTCCTCACCCTCTACTCCCTCTTCTTCTCCCTCCTCGGGCTCACTATCTTGCTCATAGACCAAGTCACCAACAAGAACCATAGTTTTCCGGGTCGGGCAATCTTTAGAGAGATGACCATAACCCTTACACTTAAAGCATTGAGTAGAAGAAGAGATTGGATTACTCAATTGAGTTCTAGAATTACCTCCCACGGGTTGTGTAGACCTTTCAAAAGGCTTCTTCACATCCTTGCTAGCACTTGCATGCACTTGGGAATTTGGCATTCGTTGTGGGAGCTTTCCAATCCTTTGGTTTGTTCATGGAAGTAGAAGTGTTGCTCTTGTAACGGTTGGACTTCTCTTTCTCAAGCCATTGCTCGGCTTGGATAGCGGCATCAAGAACCTCTTGAAGTGATAGATAAGCACGCAATCTCAATTGTGAGGCTATACCATAGCTCAACCCATTCATGAAACGGATCACGGCTTGCTCCTCATCTTCGGTGTCCATATCCAAAGCCATTCGAGTTCTTTCAAACTCATCATAATATTCATGCACCGTCTTGACACCTTGCTTCAACTCATAAAGCTTCTTGAGTTGCTCTTGACGATATCGAGGAGTGATGTACTTGATACTCATGATACCCTTCAAGTCGATCCAACCCACATTCACGGGGATTCCCGCCCTTCTCCTTGATCTCTTGACGGATTCCCACCAAGTAGATGCATAGGATTCAAAGGATGAAATAGCATAGGTGCCTTTCTTCTCATCGGACATCTCGTTTGTGTCAAACAATCTTTCCATTTGTAGCACCCATTCAATGTAAGCATTCGGATCACAATTCCCTTTGAAGGTTGGGAGACTAAGTTTCACACTATTGAGGTTGGTGTTGTCACGACCCCCACGGAACGGCTCCGGTTGGCCCCCATAGTGATCTTCATTCACACCATACTCCCTCCGCGCATTCCCTCCAACATATCCCATAGGTGGCCCTCGACCTCGGCCCCTACCACGATCCACATTACGACCCCAATTCATACCTCGTCTCGGTTGAAAGTGATCATCAAGCCCATACATATCATCACCATATTCGGCTTCCTCCCCTTCTTGAGCCTCATCGGCTTGCTCAAGAGGTTGCACATTCCGGATGGGTCTTGGTAATGGAACGTCTCTTGGGGGATTATCCAAGATACGGGGAATGCCCGTTCGTTCAATTCTCTCCCGGTCCTCCTTTACCCGTTGTTGATTGAACAACTCAATGACATGGCTTACTTGTTCCGGGGTAAAGTTAGGAGTACTTGAGACTTCACCGGTCTCAATTGGGACACTCGGGGTCCCCTTTTCATTTGGGACACTCGGGGCCCCTTGGTCACCTTGGGTACTTGAGGCACCCTTTTCAAGTGACTCAATCCTTTGAGTCATGACGTCCATCTTGGCAAGAATGCTAGCCAAGGCATCCTTGATGAAATCTTGACCCTCGTTGGCCATTGTACCTACAAAGAAAGAAACAAGAGTTAGTCAAAACACCTCACTCGCTCCCTCACAAGTTTTCACTCGGATCACTCGTATGGTGGTGATGGCTATTTCACTCTTGCTTGAACTCAAAGTTTCACGAAGTTGAATAGTAAACCTAAACTTAATCACTCGACTCGAAAGCCCAATGCACTCCGGGGTGAGTGGAGTTAATAGGACTCGATTGGAACGCTAAGCACTTTGAGTGAGGACTTGAGTCAAAAGGCACTACGGGTCTTCTTTGAGTTCTAGTCTCCTTTCTAAGGCACGATAATCCTAATTAGCTCGAAGTAATTAGTACTAATCAAGTAGGATTATACTCTAATAGTACCAATTAGAAGCAATGCAAACAACAAAACACGAGAACCTAGAAGAAACTACCCAATTCCCAACGTTCAGGAAGTAGGCGCCCCGCCTCAGAGAGTGGGCGGTCCGCCCAGGGTAAAGCTTCAGGTGGAGGCGCTCCGCCTCAGCAGGGAGGCGCTCCGCCTCAGCAAATTCCAGAGAGGTCACAGACTTGAGGCGCCCGCCTCAGAATATAGGCGCTCCGCCTCTGCAACCTTCAGCACAGTTCAACAACGCGTTTTTCTTGGTTTTTCACCCAACAATTCAACTAATCAAGCGTTGTTTTAGCAATTCAAAGGTACCCAAATGTTCTATGAGTCGCAAAGATCAAACCCCAACAACTTTTATCAAACCCCAATCAATATCAAGCAATCCACCATGTTCATCTTCTTCAAAGCTAGGGTTTCAAAATTTTCAAATTCTCATGGGGTTTCAAAATTTCAATTCATGCAATACAACTCCAAATTGGGTGTTTAAGGTACCAAAAGAACGGGAATCACACAAGGATACAAACCCCAATATCAAATCTCAATCCAAATATCAATCCAACCCAAGAATCAATCAAAAGTCATCAAGAACAAGTTCATCAAGGGTTTTAAGGGGTTTTGGGGTTTTGATTTTCAATCTTCTCCAATCCAAGTGTTTTTGGTATCCAAACGACGGGGATTCAATCACGATCAAGAATCTATAACACCCATATCATGAATCACTCAAACCAACAAGTTACACCAAATTTTTAGATTTTTCAATTTCAATTTTTGTTGTAATTTTCTCCTTTTAATAACAACAAACAAGAACCTAAGATAGAAACTAACCTAGGCACGAAGAATCAAGGGTCGGGGGTTTGTAGAAACAAAACCCGAGCCTTGCTCTGATACCAAGATGATAAGAATAAAAAACGAAACGCGGAAATAAAGATAAAGAGCGAGACACTACTCGAACTCCCTACGAAGTAACTATGGAGAACTCGTTCCATAATACCCTCGTATCGGTGTCAAGGAGGACCTACACTATGCAACTACCCTCGAGCCACACTTGGGGCTCGCAAATAGAATGATCGGGTTTTCGGTTCAAGACTCAACTAGGTTCCACTAGTGAATTCAAGCAACCAAGAAAGGGTTTCTTCATAAAAGAGATAAACTCTATTCATCATTCATAAGATTCAAAGGTAAGGTAATGTTTCAAAGAGGCTAAGTGAAGTATTTATAGGCTTCACTTAGGCGTAATAAAAGGTCTAAAATACCCCCAAAGTGGGTTTAAACAAATAAGGCCACGCAGGGCTAAAGTTGGAAGTCCAAGACAAAAGTAGTAAAATATCCCGCAGCTTGTCACAGGGGGAGGCGGCCGCCTGGGGTGGGTAGGCGGTCCGCCTAGCAGCCTTCCACTCTCTGGACTCTTCCTGAGGCGCTCCGCCTCAGCTGGGAGGCGCTCCGCCTTGTTCTGGAACCCCTTGGGATGTCTCATTTTGGGTCTCTTGGGCCTCTCCAAGTGTCCTAAAGGATCCTCCATCCACGGCACACCAAAGCATGGTCTTCAAGTTGCTCTCGGGGCCTTCTTCCATACTCTTCCATATCAAGTGAAGATGGATATCTTGGATCAACTTGGCTTGACTCCGAGTGAATGGTCTTGAGGGGGTTTGGGTCTTATCAGATAGTGATCTTGACACTATTGAGATTAGTGTCACGACCCCCACGGTGTTGTTCCGGTTGAACCCCATAGTTGTCATCAACATCTTCATATTCCCTTCCCAAGTTTCTTCCCATATAAGCTCTCGGTGGTCCTCGACCTCGACCTCGACCTCTATCTACACCTCGGCCTCCATTCATCGCCCTCCTATTTGGATAGGGAACATCAAAGTAATCATCATCAAGTCCGAGGCCCTCCCCTTCTTGAGCTTCATCAACTTGCTCAAGAGGTGCAATGTTTCTCCGTGGCCTTAAGAATGGAACATCTCCTTGGGGATTGCCCAAGGGTTAGGGATTGCCCAACATTCTCTCTCTAGCAAGAGCCTCATCCCTCAACCGTTGTCGACGAACTAGCTCCGCATATTGATCCGGCTTCATGATGGAATCATCACTAGTGCCTTCATTGGGATCCTTTTGGACACTCGGGGTCCTCTCCTTTTCCATGATTTCCATTTTAAGGTTTAAGGCCTTCACCTCGGCTAGCAAACTAGCCAAAACGTCGGTTGGAACCTCAATGGTACTCTTTGCTTTCTCCTCCGCCATGTACCTACAACAACCAAAAATAAGAAAAGAGATTAGAGTAAAAGTCCTCACTCACTCCCTCACTTTTTTTTTTGTTTGTCGCTCGGGTTCACTCAAACTTGGGGTTGGTTTCACACAAACTTGAAATCAATGGCCTCCTCGTAGTTGCGCAACCTCCTCAATGATCAAACCAAAATACAAGAACCAAATGCTCTTCGGGAAGAGTGGATTCAATGGGACTCGATCAATGCCAAGCTATTTGGTGAGCACTTGAACCAAACAATTAACTACGAATCTTCTTTGAAATCTACTCTCCTTCTAGGCACGAATATCCTAATCGAACGGGGAATTAGTACTAATTGGGTAGAAGTGTTACCCTCAAAGTACTAACCGGAAGTGGCGCGATCAAATGTTCAAAGATCGACTCGCCACTAAACGGATTCGGAATTGGATGAATTTTTGTTTGTGATCTAGAAACTCACCATATTTGATGATGCTATGGGAGTTTTGGTGGTTGGAAACTGTTTTGATACCTTTGCGAACATTCTGTCCAACTTCAGGATTTTCTGGAAATAGGAAACCTTCGCGATCGCGTGCAGAGGGGCGCGATCGCGATGATAAAAAATGCAGAAATGGCGCGACAGCGCGAGAACCTGCGCGATCGCGCAGGTTTGTTCAGCTGAACCAGAAACTCGACAGAAAACAGCAGTTTTGGCACACACAACAACCCAAATTCAACTTATTTCAGTTTTCAAGCTTGCAAAAGGTGTTTTCAACTGTGGTAAACAATCCACAATGGTTCTAACACAAAAACAACCATCAAACAACTTGTTTTTCAATGATTTTGGGTCAAGTTCTTCATTTTTTTAAAACCTTCAAAGTTCAAAAAGTTCGATTTTCACTCCAACACTCCAAATAATGTTATGATGGTATCAAATCAACGGGAAAACTATAGTGAGCAATCCCCGACACTAATCAACCACAAAATCATAACATCAATTGATGCCGGGCAAACTAGCTCGAGACCCTTCACAAGAAGCCAAGCCAAAGCTATCCATGATGCTCACCTTCACTTGGTATGGAGAGGCTTGAACGAGGAAGATGGAAGCTCCAGAACAACCTTGAAGATCATGCATTGGAGCACCATGGAAGGGGAACCATCTAGGACACTTGGAGAGGCTCAAGAGACACAAAAGGAGGCACCCCAAGAAGCTTCAGGAAGAGGCGGACCGCCTACCTGAAGAGGCGGACCGCCTACAAAATGCACACTCTCTGGATTTAGGAGGGGCGGACCGCCTACCTCACAGAGGCGGACCGCCTCCTTGACTAGTGGCCTCAGGATGCTTGGACAGGGCGGAGCGCCTACTAGGGGTGGGCGGACCGCCTACCCCTGTTGTGACCCCATCCGAATTTTGACTATTTTGTGTGTATAATTCCAACTTTGGCCCTAAGTGGCTTCTATTGTTTAAACCCACCTAGGGGTATTTTAGACACTTCATTACATGTTGTAGAAGGCTATAAAAGCCTTCATTAGGTCTTGAACTCATTTTAACCAATCTTGAATGCAAAACACAAGAGAAATACTGATGAGCCCCAAACCCCCTCAAGACCATTCACGCGTAGTCAAGCTAAGGAGATCCAAGGAATGCACATACACTTGGTGAGGAAGGGCCTTGAAGAAGGAAGCGATTGGAAGCCGTTCTGGGTGCTTAAACTAGGCCTCACGCCTAAGGAAGAAGAGACCCCAGCAGAGCTAGGCGCCCCGCCTACCCCAGGCGCCCCGCCTGGGGAGCTCACTGCCTAAGGCCCAAAAAGGCACCAGGCGCCCCACCTGGCTGGGCGCCCCGCCTAGCTTCAGGCCAAGCCAGGCGCCCCGCCTAGCTTCAGGCGCCAAGCCTGACTGAAGGCCAAGCCAGGCGCCCCGCCTAGATCCAGGCGCCCAGCCTGGCTTCAACACAAACCAGGCGCCCCTCCCAGCCCCGGGCGCCCCTCCTAGCTACTGAATTTATGTTTCTTTGACTGTTTTGCCCTACGTGGCTTATTTGATGAACCTTATTAGTAAGGGTACTTAAGTCTTTATGTAAGCTTGGGAAAACACTATAAATACCCAAGCATAGCTTATTTTACACTTAGCTTATTATTGATGATTATGAATGATGAACATGAGCAAGGCTCTTGACTATTGAATGAATGAAACCTTTTGTTCTTGGACTTGTATGTCTTCTAGCGGATCTAGATGAATACTCTTCCTCTCCGACCATTCTACTTGCGTGCTCGCGTTAGCTCGAGGGTAGTTGCATAGCGTAGGTGTTCTTGTCCTTCTCCCGGGGTGTATCGGAACAAGTTCTCCGTTGCTACTTGGGATTAGAGATCGAGTTACGTCTCGTTCTTTATCTTTTATTTTTCCGCGTTTGATTCTCATCAGTTTGGTATCAGAGCAAGGCTCGGGTTTTGTTTCTACAAACCCCCGACCCTTGATTCTTCGTGCCTAGTATCTTCTTTTAGTTTTCTTGTTGTTGAAGTTATTGAAAGAAGAAAATTGCAAAAAAATTGGAAAATTGAAAAATACAAAAATTTGGTGTTACTTGTTGATTTGGATGATTTATGATATGGGTGTTATGGATCCTTGATCGTGATTGAATTCCCGTTGCTTAGGTATCAAATTTGTTTGGATTGGTGAAGTTTGAAAAATTGAAACCCCAACAACCCTTAAACCCTTGATAAACCTTGTTCTTGATGATTTTGGCTTGATTCTTGGGTTGGATTGATGCTTAATTGAAAACTTGTTATTGGGGATTGATCTTCATTGAAAAACAAACAATTCGGTACCAATTTTGTGGGATTTGAACATGATTAACACCTTCTTTGATGAATCACAATCCTTGTTGAAACCCTTTTGATAAACCCTTGTGTTCTTGAGTTCTTGAGATTGAACCCTGATTTGATTGATTGTTTGATTGAAAATTTGATTGGGTTTTGTTAAGGAAGATCAAACACAACTTTGGGTATCATTGGATTGTGAAAACAAGTTGAAAACATCGGATTTGAGGCTTGAAAATCGACTTGAAACGAGTTTGGAACGAGTTGGAAAAAGCTTCAGGCTAGGCGCCCCGCCTAAGCCAGGCGCCCCGCCTGACTTGGCTACTGCCTAAGTCCCAGGCGCCCCGCCTAGACTCAGGCGCCCCGCCTGGCAGACAGCACAACCGGGCGCCCCACCTGAGTTTCAGGCGCCCCTCCTGAGTGCTGATTGCATTGTTTCGGGTAGTTTTTCGTAGGTATTTCCCTTTGTTTGATAACATAACATCTAGTTAGTACTAATTTGAGTAACCGATCTACTTGAATAGTGCTAACCCTTGATTGCTCTTAAGTGATTCGTGCCTAGCAAGGAGAGTAGAATTCTAAGGAAAAGCGTAGAATCTTTTAACTCAAGTCCTTCACTTCAAAGTGCCTAGCGTACATTGAGTCCTATTAACTCCACTCGCCCCGGAGTGTGCGTGACTCGTGAATAGTTTAGTTGAGTTGAGGAGTTGCTAATCATCTACGTGAAGCTTGGGACTACAAGTTGAGTGAAATATCCACCGCCACCCAAAAGAGTGATCCGAGTGAACACAAGTGAGGGAGCGAGTGAGGTGTTTTGACTAACTCTTGTTTTCTTTGTTTGTAGGTACAATGACCAACGAAGGTCAAGATTTCATCAAGGAGGCCTTGGCTAGCCTTCTTGCCAAGATGGATGTTATGACTCAACGGATTGAGTCACTTGAAAAGGGTGCTTCAAGTACCCAAGGTGAACATGGGACCCCGAGTGTCCCAATTGAAAAGGGGACTCCGAGTGTCCAAATTGAGACCGGTGAAGGCTCAAGTAGTCCTAATTTTACCCCGGAACAAGTTGTAGAATTGCTCAATCAACAACGGGTAAAGGAGGGACCGAGAGAGAATTGAACGAACGGGCATTCCCCGTATTTTGGACAATCCTCCAAGAAACTTTCCACTACCAAGACCCGTCCGAAATGTGCAACCTCTTGAGCAAGTTGTTGAGGCTCAAGAAGGGGAGGAAGTTGATTATGATGACAATGTGTATGGGTTTGATGATCACTTTCAACCAAGGCGAGCTATGAATTGGGGTCGGAATGTGGATCGGGGTAGAGGCCGAGGTCGAGGGCCACCCTTAGGATATGGAGGAAGGAATGTTAGAAGGGACTATGTTGCTTATGATGATCACCAAGGAGGCCAACCGGAGCCATTCCAAGGGGGTCGTGACAACAACAACAATCTTAATAGTGTGAAGCTCACTATTCCTTCTTTCAAAGGAAGTAGTGACCCGGTGGAGTACATTGGTTGGAAATTGGCTATGGAGCGTATCTTTGACACCAATGATATGGCCGATGTGAAGAAAACCAAGTATGCAATATCCTCCTTTGAATCTTTTGCTTCTACTTGGTGGGAGTCGGTGAAGAGGAATAGAAGGAGGACGGGTATGGCTATTAATCTTACTTGGGAAGAGTTGATCCGTGTGATGGATGAGAAGTACTTGACTAATCAATACCGGGTTGAACAACAAAGGCGTCTATATGATTTGAAGCAAGGGTACAAATCGGTTGGTGAATGCTTCAATGAATTTGAACAAATCCGAATGATCCTTGACTTAGATGATGAAGACAATGAGACGGCCATGATCCGTTTCAAAGGGGGCTTGAACCGAGACATAGCTTCACAATTGAAGTTCCACAAATATGATGATCATTACAAGCTATGTGAAGATGCGGTTGAGGCTGAGAAATGGCTCAAGGAGGAGAAATCCCTCCGCTACAAGAGTAGCACTCCTACTCCAACAAGCAAACCAAAGGATTGGAAGCCTCCTACCACAAATGCAAGGTTCCCAAGTGCAAGTGGAACAAGTGGTGCAAATGCTACCAAGGATGTGAAGAAGCCATTTGAGAAGAACACACCTAATGTGGGAGGTAACTCTAAAACTCAACTACATGCTCCTACTTCTTCTTCAATACAATGCCACAAGTGCAAGGGGTATGGTCACTTTGCTAGGGAGTGTCCTACAAAGAGGACCATGATTGTTGTTGGCAACGAAGCATATGAGAAAGAGAGTGAATCGGAGGATGAGGGAGTAGAGGGAGTAGAGGGAGATGAGGGAGTAGAGGAGAATGATTTGCTTGATGATACGATGGAGGAGGAGGACCCTCATACTTTCTTGGTTGTGAGACGGAGCCTAGGAGCTATGATTGCGGAAGATAGTGAAACCTTGCAACGGGAAAATCTTTTCCATGCTAGGTGCCGGGTCAAAGATGTTGTTTGCTCTATGATAATTGATTCCGGAAGTTGTGCAAATGTAGTGAGTCAATCACTAGTGGCTCAATTGAAGTTGACTACCATGAAGCATCCTAAACCTTACCGGTTACAATGGCTTAGTGAATGTGGAGAACTTAAGGTGATGAAACAAGCCATGATCAAGCTTAGAATGGGTAGTTATGTTGATGAGCATTTATTTGACGTTGTGCCTATGCAAGCATGCCACCTACTCTTAGGAGACCATGGCAATTCGATAGGCAAGTGGTGCATGATGGTCGTGTCAACACTTACACGGTCAAACATGAAGGAAAGAGATTTGTGCTTAAACCTCTCACTCCTAAGCAAGTAAGTGATGATTACAAGAAAATGAAGGAGTTGAGGGAGGTGGCAAAGGCTAGGTCACTCATTGAGACTAGCCCTTTGTCCAAAAGCATGGTGGCAATCCCACCTACTTCATCTACCGGTGGCATGTGTGCCATGATGCAACCGGGCGAGCTCTTGAAAGGTAATGATGGCACCAAGTTCCTCCTATGCCTAGTGCACAAAGGTATGATCCTTAACTCTAATTGTGACTTTTCTTCTAGCCCTATGCCTAGTGCTTTGAAACATGTCTTGGAAGACTTTGGGGACATGTTCCCGGATGAGATGCCCGATGGCTTACCTCCCTTGAGAGGTATTGAACATCAAATTGACTTTATTCCGGGCTCTCAAATCCCGAACAAGCCGGCCTATAGAAGCAATCCCGAGTATACAAGGGAGTTGCAAAAACAAGTTGATGACTTGCTTTCCAAAGGCTTGGTGAGGGAGAGTTTGAGTCCTTGTGCCGTACCGGTCATTCTTGTCCCAAAGAAAGACGACACGTGGAGAATGTGTGTAGATTGCCGAGCCGTGAATAAGATAACGGTCAAGTACCGTCACCCTATTCCACGGCTTGATGATATGTTGGATGAATTGAGTGGGTCGTGTGTCTTTTCCAAAATCGACCTTAGGTCCGGTTACCATCAAATCCGGATGAAACCCGGGGATGAATGGAAAACCGCATTCAAGACCAAATTTGGTCTCTATGAATGGTTGGTAATGCCCTTCGGGCTTTCCAACGCACCTAGTACTTTCATGCGACTCATGAATCATGTTTTGAAATCTTTTATCAACAAGTTTGTTGTTGTCTATTTTGATGATATCTTGATCTATAGTAAGACAATGGATGAACATGTTGACCACCTTAGGCAAGTGCTTGATGCTTTGAGAGCCGAAAAGCTCTATGCTAATTTCAAAAAGTGTGCCTTTGGTGTGGATAAGGTTGTCTTTCTTGGGTTTGTTGTGAGTGCCCAAGGAGTGGAGGTGGATGAGTCTAAGGTAGAGGCCATACGTGATTGGCCTACTCCTACTACCGTGACTCAAGTGAGGAGCTTTCATGGTCTCGCAAGCTTTTATAGGCGATTTGTGAGAGACTTTAGCTCCATTGCCGCTCCACTCACCGAATTGGTGAAGAAAGACCAACCGTTTGTTTGGGGAGAGCCTCAAGAGAAGGCCTTCCATGAATTGAAAAGTAGGTTGAGTACCGCCCCTCTATTGCAATTGCCCGACTTCGGAAAGGCATTTGAGGTTGAATGTGATGCCTCGGGGGTGGGAATTGGTGGTGTATTAATGCAAGATAGCAAACCCATCGCCTACTTTAGTGAAAAGTTGAAAGGGGCCTCCTTGAACTATTCGACATATGACAAGGAATTGTATGCCCTTGTGAGAGCCCTTGCCCATTGGCAACACTATCTTTGGCCTCGTGAGTTTGTAATCAAGAGTGACCATGAGTCACTCAAGCATTTGAGAGGCCAAGAGAAGCTCAATAAGAGACATGCCAAATGGGTTGAATTTATTGAGTCCTTTCCCTATGTGATTCAATATAAGAAAGGGAAGGACAATGTTGTGGCGGATGCGCTTTCGAGAAAGTTTGCTCTAGCCACCACTCTCACCTCTAAGCTCATGGGTTTTGAGAGCATTAAATTGATGTATGCTCATGACCCAAAGCTAAAGGGTGTCCATGACGCTCTAGAGAAGGGGGAGAGAGTTGAAAAATACCAATGGGTTCAAGGTTATATCTTCAAAAATGGTAGAGTGTGCATTCCGGAGTCCTCTTGGAGGGAGTTGCTTGTGCAAGAGGCACATTGCGGAGGACTCATGGGACATTTTGGCACAAGAAAGACTTTGGCTATTCTTAAAGAACAATTTCATTGGCCAAAGATGGGGGTGCAAGTGGAAAAGTTTTGCAACAATTGCCTTGAGTGCAAGCGTGCTAAATCCAAAACCCTCCCCCATGGGTTGTATACCCCTCTTCCCGTACCTACTAGTCCTTGGTTGGATATCTCAATGGATTTTGTGATGGGATTACCTAGGACTAGGGGAGGCCATGATAGCATTTATGTTGTTGTGGATAGGTTCTCAAAGATGGCTCATTTCATTCCATGCAAGAAATGCGATGATGCTCAACATGTAGCTTCCTTGTTTGTTGAAAATGTTTTGAAGCTACATGGTGTGCCTCAAACCATAGTGAGTGATAGGGACACTAAGTTCCTAAGCCATTTTTGGCGAAGCTTATGGGGTGCTTTAGGCACCAAGCTCTTGTTCTCCACGTCCCACCACCCACAAACCGATGGGCAAACGGAAGTGGTAAACCGAACCTTGGGTGCTCTTCTTAGAGCCATGACTCGAGGTAAGGCCGGGACTTGGATTGATCGTTTACCTCTTATGGAGTTTGCCTACAATCGAACCGTGCATAGAATGATTGGCATGACTCCATTCGAGTGTGTTTATGGCTTTAAACCCCTTGATTCCCTTGATCTAACCCCTTTGCCAAGGGAAATGGTTGTTAATTTTGAAGGTAAAGCTAGAGCAAAAGCAATGATGGAACTCCATGCAAAGGCAAAGAAGAACTTGGAGGAAGCCTATGCTAAGGTTGCTTCCAAGAAAAACAAAGGACGCAAGAAGGTGGAACTCCAGAAGGGAGACTATGTGTGGGTGCACTTCCGGAAAGAAAGGTTTCCAAACCTTAGAAAAGGGAAGTTGGCACCCCGTGGCGATGGCCCATTCCAAGTGCTTTCAAAGATAAACAACAACGCCTATGTGGTCGACTTGCCAAGTGAGTATCAAGTTTCTAATACTTTTAATGTTTGTGACTTGGTTCCTTTGAATGTAGGTGATGATGCGGTCGTGGGTGATGATGCCTCAATTTCGAGGACGAAATCTTCTCAAGAAGGGGAGGATGATGAGCCCCAAACCCCCTCAAGACCATTCACGCGTAGTCAAGCTAAGGAGATCCAAGGAATGCACATTACACTTGGTGAGGAAGGGCCTTGAAGAAGGAAGCGATTGGAAGCCGTTCTGGGTGCTTAAACTAGGCCTCACGCCTAAGGAAGAAGAGACCCCAGCAGAGCTAGGCGCCCCGCCTACCCAGGCGCCCCGCCTGGGGAGCTCACTGCCTAAGGCCCAAAAAGGCACCAGGCGCCCCACCTGGCTGGGCGCCCCGCCTAGCTTCAGGCCAAGCCAGGCGCCCCGCCTAGCTTCAGGCGCCAAGCCTGACTGAAGGCCAAGCCAGGCGCCCCGCCTAGATCCAGGCGCCCAGCCTGGCTTCAACACAAACCAGGCGCCCCTCCCAGCCCCGGGCGCCCCTCCTAGCTACTGAATTTATGTTTCTTTGACTGTTTTGCCCTACGTGGCTTATTTGATGAACCTTATTAGTAAGGGTACTTAAGTCTTTATGTAAGCTTGGGAAAACACTATAAATACCCAAGCATAGCTTATTTTACACTTAGCTTATTATTGATGATTATGAATGATGAACATGAGCAAGGCTCTTGACTATTGAATGAATGAAACCTTTTGTTCTTGGACTTGTATGTCTTCTAGCGGATCTAGATGAATACTCTTCCTCTCCGACCATTCTACTTGCGTGCTCGCGTTAGCTCGAGGGTAGTTGCATAGCGTAGGTGTTCTTGTCCTTCTCCCGGGGTGTATCGGAACAAGTTCTCCGTTGCTACTTGGGATTAGAGATCGAGTTACGTCTCGTTCTTTATCTTTTATTTTTCCGCGTTTGATTCTCATCAAATACTCTCTATTGAAACCTTTGATTCTTGGCTTGAATTTGAATTGGACGATTCCAAGTTGAACCTCAAACCTCCCCGACCATTCTATTTGCAAGAACCACGTGATTCTTGAGGATAGTTGCATAGTGCTAGGTGATTCTTTCCAATCGCTCGGGGTGTAACGGAACAAGTTCTCCGTTGCTACTCGACTTTAGTGTAAGTCTCGTCTCACTTTTATCTTTAATCGCTTTCGTAGGTTTTCCCTACATCAGTTGGTATCAGAGCAAGGCTAGGGTTGCGTTCTTACGAGCCCTCGTCCTACTCTTCGTGCTTGTCTTTTATGTTCCGTGTTTATTTCGTGTTCTTGTTCTTGTTTCATTGAAAAAGAAGAAAAAAAGTCAAAAACTAGAAAACCCAAAAATTTGCTAGAAATCGTTGGTTGTTACGATTTTGTGGTTTTGATTATCGGGGATTGTTTGTTTACGTGAACCCGACAATTGGGTACCAACAAAACGCGTTTTGGAGTTGAAAATCAAAAGTTGGAAAATTTGAACCCTAGGTTGGGTATTTTGCAAATTTGCCAAACTTGTTTGATGTTATGATTTTGTGGTTGTTTGGTATCGGGGATTATTCCTTATAGTTACCCTATCATTTTGATACCACTATAACATCATTTGGAGTAGCGGAGTGAAAATCGAATTTTTGAAATCTTGGTGTTCTTGAAGTTTTTGAAGAATTTGCTCCAAAACTTCGAATCAAGTTGTTTGTTGGTTGTTTGTTGGATTAAACAATTGGGGTTTGCTTGTTATAGTCCAAACAACTTTGGGTACCATTACATGTCAAAAACTCCTTGAAAACATTGGAAAATCGGTTGCGAAAAACCAAGAAACGAACTTGAAACTGTGCAGAGAACAGACCTAGGCGGACCGCCTCTCCACTGCTTGGTCTCTGGACTTTGTGAGGCCCTCCGCCTCAGTCCATAGCGGACCGCCTCCCACTGGGAAGGTGTCCGGGTAGTTTGTTTCGTAAGTTTTCGTGGTTTGTTTGCTTCCATTACTTCCGGTTAGTACTTGTCGGGTAATTCTCCTACTCCACTAGTACTAATTCATTGAGCGCTTAGGATATTCGTGCGTGTTGGTGTTTGATAACTTCAAAGAAGACTCGTAGAATTTCTTTGGCTCAAGTGCTCACTTAAAAGCCGAACGCCCATAGAGTCCCATTAACTCCACTCTTCCCGAAGAGCATTTGGAACTTGTTGGATTGTTTGGTTGTTGAGGTAGTTGTTCAACTCCGAGGAAGACTTTTGAATTCGAGCTTGAGTGAACCTACCCCAAAAACAAGAGTGAACCCGAGGGACAATCAAAGGTAAGGGAGCGAGTGAGGACTTTTACTCTAATCTCTTACTTGTTTTGATTGTTGTAGGTACAATGGCGGATGAGAAGGCCAAATCAACCATTGAGGTTCCCGTTGACGTCTTGGCTAGTCTATTGGCCGAGGTGAAAACCTTGAACCTTAGAATGGAAGTCTTTGAAAAGGAAAGGACCCGAGTGTCCAAAAGGATGCCAATGAAGGCACAAGTGATGATTCAATCATGAAGCCGGATCAATATGCGGAGTTAGTTCGTCGACAACGGTTGAGGGATGAGGCTCTTGCTAGAGAAAGATCGTTGGGCACTCCCCAACCCTTGGGCAATCCCCAAGGAGATGTCCCACTCTTAAGGCCCCGGAGAAATGTGGTTCCTCTTGAGCAAGTTGATGAAGCTCAAGAAGGGGAGGGTGATGCAATATAAATGGGGCCTAAACGACAACCATCAAGAACCAAGCTTGAAGAGCACAAAGGTTGCAGTCAAGGCCTTCGGATGAGGGTTCGAGAGTGATTTGAAGCCATGGACTTGAGCACGCTTGAGGAGGACCGACTACGGACCAAGGGGGAACACTTAGAGTCCATTTTGAGCCGTAACCTAACCTCCCAGGAAGAGGCGGAGCGCCTCCCCAAAGAGGCGGACCGCCTAGCAATGGTCCAGAGAGCAACACAGCAAGAGGCGGCCGCCCCAAGACACTAGGCGGACCGCCCCTCACTGAAGGGTCCTGAGGCGGAGCGCCTCCCCCTCTGAGGCGGAGCGCCTCCCCCTGTTAGCCTTGACGGGATTTTGTGTAATTTTCCTATTTTGCCCTAAGTGGCTTGTATTGTTATAACCCACTTTGGGGGTGTTTTAGACATTCATTAAGTGTATGGGAAGACTATAAATACCTTCCTTAGGCCATTTAGCTCATTAGTTAGCTTTGAACATAGAAATTGAGAAGAGAGAATTAAGAGAAGCCGAGCCTTTCTTGTGAAGCCCGAGGCTTCATGTATCTTGTACGACTTGGAACCTATGGAGATTCATCGCTAGTGTGAATTCCTTGTAAGGTTCGAGTTTCACTTTCTCCCTTTGGATAGTTAAATTCTTGTTTGAATTGTTTATCCGTTCTTTCTTCTAATTCTTGTCTTCTAGTCTTGAACTTCTCGATATCGTTGATATCACGTTATCAATTTACTTGCTTCCGCTCGTTTATAGTTTAGTTAGCTTCCGTGTTTTTTCCTTTGCATCAGTTGGTATCAGAGCAAGGCTCGGGTTATGTCTTACAAACCCCCGTTCTTGTTCCATATGTAGTATCATTGTTGTGTTGTGTTTGTCTTGAAAATTGAAGAAAAAAAAAAAAAAAAAAATTGAAAAACTAGAAAACTTGAAAAAAATTGTTAGATCGGGTTGGATTCGAATCCCCAAGTGTTAAAAAGTATTGGGGTTTGTTCCTTATTGTATTCCCGTTGTTTTGATACCCATATATCACGTTTTGGTGTTACGAATCAAAAATTTCGAAAATCAAAATCCCAAAAGTTTGAAAATTTCTTGAAAACGCTTCAATCTTGAATCGAAGCTTTGTTGTTGTTTGTTTGAGTTGAAAAACCATTGGGGATTGGTTAATATCGTTGTATACACCTTTGGTATCATTAATTTTGTGTATCGGGTCGAAAACGTTGGATTTTTGGGTGCCGAAACGAGCCAAACGCGTTTCGCAAAATTGCAGGAAATTGCCCTAGGCGGAGCGCCTCCATTTTGAGGCGGAGCGCCTCCCTGGGCTGCCCTCTGGATTTCCTGAGGCGGAGCGCCTCTTTCCTGAGGCGGAGCGCCTCTTCCTGAAGGGTTTTCCCGGTAGTTTTTGCCTAGGTTTCCAATGTAATCGCCCACGGGCTTCTTGGTTAGTGTTTCTAAGGTAATTGGCCTACTTGAAGACCACTAATACTTTAGCGTATTAGGACATTCGTGCTAGAGGAGATTAGAAATCAAAGAAGATTCGTAGAACTTTCTTTGGCCTCAAGTGCGCATTTTAAATAACCGTCCGTCCATTGAGTCTCATTAACTCCATTCCGAACTTTTATTTGGACATGCTAGTTGTGATCACCTTGGTTCCCAAGTTGTAAAGGCCTCGCTCTTGAGTGTTCATAAATTGAGTGATACACGTGAGGGAGTGACTTTTGGGAGGTTTTGTGCTTTGGTGTTGCAACGATGTCGGATGTTGATTGTGGAGATTATGGCTCTTGTGAGGATGATGCGAGTTGCTATGACTCGTATGGTAATGATGGAGACTATGGTTCCTATGGTGAGGATGAAGGCCATTACTTTGATGATGGAAACCATGGCTCCTATGAAGATGAAGCGGTTCACTATGAAGATCGTGAGGTTGATGACGACTATGAAGCCCATGAAGATGAATTTGATGAATCTAATGCTTCTAGTCAAGAACCCGAGAATGGTGACGCTTCAAGGTATGATGATCCTACTTACTCTTCTTGTGAAGAATTTGATATTGATGGTAGTGACATAGATAGAGTTGATGATGATGTTGAACATATGGATTATTCTTATGCATCTTCTCTTAGTGTTGCTAACGGTGTACAAGGGAGTAGTAGAGGACCTTCCCTTAGTATGGGAGGTGGTGGTGGTTGTTCCGTGGGGAAGGAGAAGCTTGCATCTTCTAGGTACGCTAAGCGACCTAATGCTTCTAATTCCCATGTGGAGGTTGGTTTGAGAGATGGTGTTGCTTTTGCTACAACGGGGTTATATGCCGTGAAGGGCGTGGGTGGTTGTAGTAGGAGTAGTATATGGCCTATGGAACCAAGGCGAGAGGCACTTATGGGTTCCATGGCATGGTTCCTTCCTTGACTTCCAACAACATTGCTAATGTTGGGAGAGTGACGGGAAGAGGAGAATGTACTAGTGGTGTTACCACTAGTGGAGAGATAAGGAAGACCCAAGTTGTCGGAGTTGACACTTGTGGGCGTTCAAGTTCTCACTTGGATGCCAATCTACAACACTTGGGTAGATGTAGGTTCGTTGTTGAGGTAGATGGTATTGGAGGATACTTGCTCAAGATTGGTGGTACCGATGCCAATTGTATTAGCACCTCTTTGGTTGATAGGCTTAGGATACCATGCCATAAGCTAGCGCATCCTTATGAGTATGATGGAGTGTGGGTTTCTAAGGAGGCTCGGGTACTCATATCTCATGGGAGTTATAGATGCTATGTGTGGTGTGACGTGTATCCCATGCGTCATGTTGATGTGTGGATGGGTGAGTGATAAGACCCGAATTGGAGCCACCAAGAGCCAAGCATGAGAGCACAAAGGATACAAGGGAAGGGCACCGGAGGAGGGTTCGAGAGTGATTTGGAGTCATGGACTTGAGCGCCAATGAGGGAGGACCGGCTACGGACCAAGGAGGAACACTTAGAGTCCATTTTGAGCCGTTTCCAAGTCTCCCAGGAAGGAGGCGGACCGCCCATTTTCCAGGCTGGGCGCCTACTCTGGGCGCCTACTATTCAGGCGGGGCGCCTAGTTTGCTGAAGGCCCATCCGGGTTTCCTACTTATTTTGAGTGTAATTCCAACTATAGCCCTAAGTGACATGTATTGTTTTGACTAGACTTAGGGGCTATTTAGACATTTTATTTAGAAGTGTGGTGAACCTATAAATACCACACTTAGTCATTTATTTCATTCAGCTTGTTTAGATTTAAAGAATAGACTTAGTAAGAGAGGCAAGGCCTTCTTCTTTGTAGAAGCTTGAAGCTTCGGATTATCTCTTTGCTTGGAGCCCATGGAGATCCGTCACTAGTACGGAATCCTTGTATGGTTCAAGTTTCCCTTCCTCTCTCGGATAATCAATTCATGGTTTGAATCGTTTATCCATTCTCTTTCTTCTATTTCTATTCTCCCCAATCCCTTACTTTCTTGTTATCTTGTGATTGTTGCTTCCGCATCCTTGTTATTTGCTTCCGCGTATTTGGGTCTTATCAGTTTGGTATCAGAGCAAGGCTCGGGTTTTGTTTCTACAAACCCCCGACCCTTGATTCTTCGTGCCTAGGTCAATTCCTATCTTTAGTTTTTTGATAGTTGATATTGAATTGAGAGAATAGAGATAGAATTGGCCGAGCCATTCTTGTTTGAAGCCCGAGGCTTCGTTTATGCCTTCTTAGGCTTGGAACCGAAATGGATTTCATCCCTAGTATGAATCCTTGTTTGGTTCAAGTTTCATTTCTCCATTGGATAATTCAATCAATGTTTTGATTCTGATTATCCATTCATTCTTCTATTTCTGTTCTCCCCCTTCCCCGATTTCTTGTTACCCGTGTTACTTTTATTGCTTCCGCATCTTTACTTCTTCGTTTCCGCGTCTTGTTTGTTGTCTCCGATTGCAAGGTGTAAACCCACGGGTTTGCTTGCATCAGTTTGGTATCAGAGAACTTGATATTGGGGTTTGATCCTTGTGTGATTCCCGTTCTTTTGGTACCTTAAACACCCAATTTGGAGTTGTATACATGAATTGAGAATTTGAAAACCCTTTGAAAATTTGAAAATTTTAAAACCCTAGCTTTGAAGATGATGATCATGGTGGATTGCTTGATATTGATTGGGGTTTGATAAAAGTTGTTGGGGTTTGTTCTTTGTGACTAATACAACATTTTGGTACCTTTGGATTGCTAAAACAACGTGTGGATTGTTGGATTTTTGGGTGTTAAAGTCAAAAAACACGTTGTTGAACTGTGCTGAAAGTTGCAGGAGGCGGAGCGCCTCATTTTTGTTAGCTCTCTGGAAATTTGGGAGGCGGAGCGCCTAGCTTAGGAGGCGGACCGCCTACTTTGAAGAGGCGGAGGGCCTCAATTTCAGGGCGGAGGGCCTCAATTTCTAGGCGGATGGCCTCACACCTGAAGCCTTTTTCGGGTAGTATTCTTGTAGGTTTTCGCTTGTTCTTTGCTTCCGAACCTCTTGGTTAGTGTTTCTAAGGTATTAGTCCTACTTTATTAATACTAATCTTTGATTCCTTAGGGTGTTGTGTCTTGGAGTATTCACTTAAAGTCGTAGATCTTGCTTGCTTCAAGTGCGCACTAAATTAGCTTTCGTACATCGAGTCACCTAAATTCCATTCCGGACCTTTACTTGGATCTACTAGTTGATTGATCTTACCATTGTGGTTCCTAAAAGGGATAAAGGCATCTTTGGGTGGGGGTTTGGGAGTGTGCACCCTAAAAAGAGTGTTGAGAGCCACCACCAAAGGTAAGGGAGAGCAAGTGAGGTTGTTTATACTAACCTTTGCACTTTCTTAACATGTCTTTTGCAGGTACAAGGAGCCATAAGGGAGGTTTGGAGGGAAGTAGGAGTGGTGAGAAAGGTGTAAGTGAGAGGGAGTTAGTTGAAGCCTACCTTCCGAGCTCTTGGCTCAATAGAGGCAATGGACACTCTCCAATCAACTTTGGAGGATGAGGTGAAAAGAGGCCGAGGGAAGAGATGGTATGAGTCGCACTATAGGTTATGGTATTGCTAGTAGTGGTGAAATAGGAAGTACCCAACTAGTGTTGGTACTATTGATGGGATGTGTAAAGGGCATTACCTAGATGAATTCATGAGAGAAAGAATGTGGTGTCAATTCGTAGTGAGCCTTAATGGGAATCATGGGTATGTGCTTCAAGTGGATAATGGAAACAAGTTGGATTAGCCATCTTGTAGTGCGAAGGTTGGGAATACCTTGTGTTGATGGAATGGCGAGGGTAGTTTTTCACAAAGGAACTTTGAAGAAGAAGTGGAGTGCAAAGTAGGCCTTTAGTGGGATGTGATGTTATTTGGGAAAGCCTTGGCTTTCAATAGGTACTTCAAGCTCGCCAAGAAGTGAATGATGGCTACCGTGTTAAAAGCACAAGGGAAGTTAAACTCCTCTTTCTTAGGAAAGAAGAAGTACAACCAGCACGCCCATGAACAGAGAAATGGCGGACACCATTGAAGAAAGCCCTATGATTCAAAGAGTGCAATCAGAACTCCTACACACAAGAAGTGGTGGGACTAGTGCAAGAAGAGAGTTGACATATGTCAACAAGGTGAACCCAAACACAAGCTCCAAAGCAAAGTGATTCACCTACAAAGAAGAAAGAGACATCAAGTGATGAGTCTCTTAGTCCTAGATTCCGGTTGATGTTAAAAGTCCACCTACTCCGGCCATGGGTATTCTTGGGCTCGTCCCAACTCACCCGATTGAGAGACAAAAGATGAGAGAGTAAGGAGGACCGGTGACATTCCTCGAGTGGAAAAAGGAGAGGATGTGAGGTGATGTGAGTGGGATGTCACCATCCGAATCTACACCCGACCTTGAAAAGAAACTGAGGAAAAAGAAAGAGGAAACAAGAATTGTAAAGAGTGAGGACACCCCTTATTCTAACTCTAACCTTTATCTTTTTCTTCTACTTGTGTGAATTCTGTGTAGGTACTCTTGGAGGCAAGCTAATGGAGCCTCAATCATCTTCCAAGTTGAAAGGACAAGGTGAAGAAGATCTCCAAAGTGAGCTTCAAGGTGGAGAGACAATTCAACACACTTCAAGTGCATTGAGTGAGCTAGATGGCCATTCAAAGGTAGTGATAGTTCTCCCCTTGAGCATGTTACTTCCTTCTCAAGTGAGAGTGTTTGTGAAACTCCTATACTAGTTGATGATATATGTGATTATAATGAGAATGCAACTAGTGTAGAATCTTTGGGTCAACTTGTGTATGAATGTGAACCACTAGTTGAGAGGGATGATAAGCCACATCATGATGAGCCCGATATTCACTGAGACTCCTTTATGAAGATTGTAGTTGACCTTGATTGTGGGCCTGTTATGACAACCAACCGATTTTTGATAAAGGGGAAGATGGAGTTGAGTGATCATCCCTTATTGATATGCTTATCTTTGGTGGACCTATGTGTTGTAGTGAGGTTGGTAGTGACTTGAGGAGTCCATAGTGGATGGATGGATAGGAATAGCTTGATGATCCTCAAGTGTGTATGAAGAGTGTGGAACTAGACCCTCCATGGTTTGAAGGTTTAACTCTATAGACAATCCATAGTTTGAAACTCCAAGTGAGATGAATGGTCTTGGAATGGTTGTGTTGGTCCGTCTTCTAGTAGTCCTAATCTTGATTGTGTGGACTACCAATGAAGAAGCCATTATGGAAACCTTCCTTGATAGTTTGTCTAGTGAAGGAGATTGTCTTGGAGGTGGATTGGGGGGGGGGGGGTGAGGAAGTCAGTCTTGGTGTGTGTAAGAGTGCTTCCAAGAAGGGGAGTGGAGTTATTTGATGTTAGTTGTCACTTGAATTATGTTGCTTACTCCATCCCATATGTTGATCACACCTTGAGTGTTGAACATGCCAAAGCCAATGTGTCACATTGTGATAATATTGATTTGAAGGCTTGGTGTGTTGGTCATAAGCTTAGGGGTCATAGGGAAGTTGATTGCTATATCTTGCATATTCCATACCCTTGATCTCTTGCTCATCTTGTGATGGATGCACTTTCTCTTTGAGTCAAGTACTTGTTGTTCCTTGGAGACATGAGCGTGTTTTTATTGGTATTGATGCTGGCTCTATCATAAGAGTGTGTTTTCCCACACTTTTGGCAATAACCTACGCTTGTAGTGGGAATTTTTTTTTTTTTTTGCTTGTTTTGAATGTAGGCTTGATGGTTTGATTTCGAGGACGAATCCTTTCAAGAAGGGGAGGATGATGCGGGGCAAATTGGAGCCAAAGCACCAAACCATCAAGAGCCAAGCTCGAGAGCAAAAAAGATACACGTCAAGGGCTCCGGAAACGTCTTGAGATCATGCATTGGAGCGCCAAGGAAGGAGGAACACATAGGCACCAAATAGAGGGCTCGGGGGACACATTTCGAGCCATTCCAAGAACCCCCAGGAAGGGGCGGACCACCTACACAAAGGGGCCGACCGCCTAGTTGAAGCTCACTCTCTGGACTTTGGGCCGCCCACAAAAAGGGGCGGACCGCCTACTTTTGGGGCTGAGCTGCCCACTCCTGCAGTCAAGAGGAGGGGGCGGACCGCCTACTCCATTGAGGCGGGGCGCTTAGTTGCTGAGTTGTTGGATGGGAATTGATGTGTAATTCCTATTTGGCCCTACGAGGATTGTAATATTTTATATCATTTGAGGCTTTTTAGACATTACCTTAGGAGTGTGGTGAACCTATAAATACCACACTTAGTCATTTTAGTCATTAGCTTGTTTAGATTTGAAGAATAGACTTAGAAAGAGAGGCAAGGCCTTCTTCTTTGTAGAAGCTTGAAGCTTCGGATTATCTCTTGCTTGGAACCTATGGAGATTCGTCACTAGTACGGATCCTTGTATGGTTCAAGTTTTCCTTCCTCTCTCGGATATACATTCATGGTTTGAATCGTTTATCCATTCTTTTCTTCTTTTCTTTCTTTTCCCCGTCCCTATTTTCTTGTTATCTTGTGATTATTGCTTCCGCATCTTAGTTTTAATTCGCTTCCATCTATTTACCCCGCATAAAAAAGAGACCTCTTGTCATTTATCATTGGAAAAGAATACTTTAGTACATGCTAGATATGCTAAGTTATCCATTCCTTCATTTCTCTTTTCAATAATCTATATGTAGGGCAACGATATTGTTTTCTTAAGTAGGTTTCACACTATTAAATGCAAGGAGACATACTCTAATAGGAGCTTCAAATTAAATCAACTGTTGAAATGCAAGACACCATCTCATGGAAAAACCAAGATTGGCGCGAAACACAAAGACAACCACATTAAACAATACATGGCATGTTTTAACTTGAATGAAAGTAAGGTATAAAATGGACCAAGAAGGAAAAAGCATTCTCCGAGCTAGAAATAGAACCTAACACAGGCTTAAGGGTCTACCTTCACAGTGGCTAGAAAGAATGTTCACGTTCCATCAACTCCATCTGGTAAAGGGAGTTACTGTCACCATAATATCATACAAAACTAACCAAAACTTAGTCTACTGAAGAACTACAAATTCTGGAATAATACACAACTTCTCTGGAGTCAATTGAAGACTAGTATCCTAAAATCAAGGGAGGAGCACACCCAGGGAAGACATGGTTTTCTAAAGGTAAACAAAGATGTACTAGCGAAAAATACACATCAGCACAACTGAACCCAAAGGTCATAGAAGTGTAACACTGTGTTACCATTCTAAAAAAAAGTGTAACACTGACCGACCATAGGCTCCGAAATAGCATCCTTGAAGAGTTGCCACTGAGGTGCTAACAGAGGTTCAGAATTGTCAACCAAGGGAACTCATTTTCTTTTAAAAGGCTGATACTTTTCTTCATGCTGTTTTGGCCGACTTCTTAACATGATTAGCAAACTTATGAAAATTTCTCGATGAAGTCAACTATGTATTCTGCTTTCCTTCCCCTTATAAATCATATAGGTGTATCTCTATCTTCACAGCAGTGGTTGTTCTCTTCTCCCCTTTACCCTATTACTAATTTTCTTCCCTAACTAACTGCAGTGGATTCAACTCAGTATAGTTCTTGCTCATAGATTTGTTAATCTGAAAAAAAATTCCAGACTATTAATTCAAGTGTATGTAACTTTTGCATGGGTTTTCACTATTTGGAGTTAAAACTCGATAGCTAATTAGCATACAATGGTCACGTCCCATATTGGTCCAGAGAATGTTTCACTCTCCTTATATGGTCTTGGACAATCTTCCCCCCTTGAGCTAACTTTTGGGGTAAAGTTAGGCCCAAGGGCTATATCTTCATATGGCATCAGAGCCAGACCCATCTATCCTTCTTTGATGTTCCCCAATGTTGGCCCCCCACGTGATGTTAGCGCTCCAAGCCAGTCCTCGGTGTGTGAGGGAGTGTCAAGTCCCACATTAGTTGAGAGAATGGTTGCAGGTCTCGGACAATCCCTCCCCCCTTGAACTAACTTTTGAGGTTGAGTTAGGCCCAAGGGTTATCTTTGCACAAACTCGATCAATCAATCAAATCAGCAACAAGTCAATAAGATCAACAGAATCAGATGTTAGACTTATGTAATATATTGAATTTGTGGTGTTTTAGAAGAAGAAAAAGCACTGCAGAAAGCAAGCTCTACTCCACATATGGGCTCTAAAATGGTCACTCAGGATGGATGATGTATGGGCGCTCTTGACGAGATTCTACCTTACCTTATCTGGTATTGATTGACTACATGGTTATTCTAGAGAAATTCTTGAAGTTGAGTATAAACTTTTACCTATCATTTCCTGATTATCATAGTAACTTCGAATAGTAATATATCATCTTATTTTAGGGGAATACAAGGTAAGAACCTAAACAGCCAAAGCAACATTGATTCAAAATCGTTAGTTTCTGTTATCAACATACATTTTGATATCTTTGAGTGGATGCATATTATCTTTTTGTTTCCAATTAAACAAAAGTTGACAACCCCACTGGCATTATCTTCCTCTATTGCCCCTTCACCAGATCTCTGTAAACACTTTCTCGGACAATGAAACCTAGGCTAACAATCTCAAAAAATTTTATTTAATTTTCTTGGACTCCACTATTAGGAGTATACAAGGTCATTTAAGACAACTTGAGGATGTGTTTATACAAAACATGGAGTACTATCGAAATAAGCCTAA
>JBBBVM010000906.1:0-17446 GCA_037355625.1 Petunia x hybrida
TCTTAACAAAATTTTGAATTTTCATTTTTTGAACAGTCCGCACCTTCAGAATGCACGAAATACCAGATTTTTCAAAAAACTGAGTAGTAGCCCATTTTTCTTTACAACGCCAACCTCTTTTTCATATTTCGCTATAGAAAGTGCAAACTATACCTTTTTATAGTATTTCTTAACAAAATTTTGAATTTTCATTTTTTGAACAGTCCGCACCTTCAGAAAGCACGAAATACCAGATTTTTCAAAAAACTGAGTACTAGTCCATTTTTCTTTACAACGCCTACCTCTTTTTCATATGTTCGCTATAGAAAGTGCAAACTATCCCTTTTTATAGCATTTCTTGACAAAATTTTGAATTTTCATTTTTTGAACAGTACGACCTTCATAAAGCACGAAATACCAGATTTTTCAAAAAACTGAGTAGTAGCCCATTTTTCTTTACAACGTCTACCTCTTTTTCATATGTTCCCTATAGAAAGTGAAACTATACCTTTTTATAGCATTTCTTGACAAAATTTGAATTTTCATTTTTTGAACAGTCCGCAACCATCAGAATGCACGAAATACCAGATTTTTCAAAAAACTGAGTATTAGCCCATTTTTCACAAAACTGAGTACTGTGGTACTGTGGTACTCTGGTACTGTGGAACTCTGGTACTCTAGTACTGTAATACTCTGGTACTGTGGTACTGTGGTACTCTGGTACTGTGGAACTCTGGTACTCTAGTACTGTAGTACTCTGGTACTGTGGTACTGTGGTACTCTGGTACTGTGGTACTGTGGTACTCTAGTACTGTGGTACTGTGGTACTGTGGTACTGTGGTACTCTGGTACTCTAGTACTGTGGTACTCTGGTACTCTAGTACTGTGGTACTGTGGTACTCTGGTACTGTGGTACTTTGGTACTGTGGTACTGTGGTACTCTGGAACTGTGGTACTCTGGTACTCTGGTACTGTGGTACTCTGGTACTGTGGTACTGTAATACTGTAGTACTGTGGTACTGTGGTACTGTGGTACTCTAGTACTGTGGTACTGTGGTACTGTGGTACTGTGGTAATCTGGTACTCTAGTACTGTGGTACTACTGGTACTCTAGTACTGTGGTACTGTGGTACTCTGGTACTGTGGTACTTTGGTACTGTGGTACTGTGGTACTCTGGAACTGTGGTACTCTGGTACTCTGGTACTGTGGTACTCTGGTACTGTGGTACTGTAATACTGTAGTACTGTGGTACTCTGGTACTCTAGTACTGTGGTACTGTGGTACTTGTGGTACTGTGGAACTCTGGTACTCTCTAGTACTGTGGTACTGTGGTACTGTGGTACTCTGGTACTCTAGTACTGTGGAACTCTGGTACTGTGGTTACTGTGGTACTCTAGTACTGTGGTACTCTGGTACTGTGGTACTGTGGTACTCTGGTACTCTAGTACTGTGGTACTTCTGGTACTCTAGTACTGTGGTACTGTGGTACTCTGGTACTGTGGTACTTTGGTACGTGGTACTGTGGTACTCTGGTACTTCTGGTACTTTAATACTGTAGTACTGTGGTACTCTGGTACTGTGGTACTGTGGTACTCTGATACTAGCCCGAAATACCAGATTTTTCAAAAAACTGAGTACTAGCCCATTTTGCTTTACAACGCCTAACTCTTTTTATATGTTCGCTATAGAAAGTGCAAACTATCCCTTTTTATAGCATTTCTTGACAAAATTTGAATTTTCATTTTTTGAACGGTCCGCACCTTCAGAATGTACGAAATACCAGATTTTTCAAAAAACTGAATACTAGCCCATTTTTCTTTCTAACGCCTAACTCTTTTTTATATGTTCGCTATATAAAGTGCAAACTATCTGTTTTTTATAGCATTTCTTGACAAAATTTTAAATTTTCATTTTTTGAACAGTCCGCCCTTTCAGAAAGCACGAAATACCAGATTTTTCAAAAAACTGACTACTAGCCCATTTTTCTTTACAACGCCTACCTCTTTTTATATGTTCGCTATAAAGTGCAAACTATCCCTTTTTATAGCATTTCTTGACAAAATTTTGAATTTTCATTTTTTGAACAGTCCGCACCTTCAGAATGCACGAAATACCAGATTTTTCAAAAAACTGAGTACTAGCCCATTTTTCTTTACAACGCCTACCTCTTTTTTATATGTTCGCTATAGAACGTGCAAACTATCCCTTTTTATAGCATTTCTTGACAAAATTTGAATTTTCATTTTTTGAACAGTTCGCACCTTCAGAAAACACGAAATACCAGATTTTTCAAAAAACTGAGTACTAGTCCATTTTTCTTTACAACGCCTACCTCTTTTTATATGTTCGCAATAGAAAGTGCAAAATATCCCATTTTATAGCATTTCTTGACAAAATTTTGAATATTCATTTTTTGAACAGTCCGCACCTACAGAATACACGAAATACCAGATTTTTCAAAAAACTGAGTATTAGCCCATTTTTCAAAAAACTGAGTACTGTGGTACTGTGGTACTCTGGTACTGTGGAACTCTGGTACTCTAGTACTGTAGTACTTGGTACTGTCGGTTACTGTGGTACTCTGTACTGTGGCTACTGTGGGTACTAATGTGGTACTGTGATACTGTGGTACTGTATTACCTGGGGGACTCTGGTAATGTGGTTACTGCGGTACTCTAGTACTGTGGTACTGTGGTACTGTCGTACTGTGGTTACTGTGGTACTCTGGTACTGTGGTACTGTGGTATGATGTACTGTGGTATGTGTACTCTGGTCTGTGGTACTGGTGTACTCTGGTACGTGGTACTCTAGTACTGTGGTCCTTGGTACGTGGTACTGTTGGTACTCTAGTACTGCGGTACTGTGGTTACTGGGTACTCTGGTTACTCTGACTCTGGGTACTGTGCTACTCTAGTTACGTGGTAACGTGGTACTGTGGAACTCTGGTAATCTAGTACTTTGGTACTGTGGTACTGTGGTACTTTGGTCCTATAGTTACTCTGGACCTAGTACTGTGGTACTTTGGTACTCTAGTACTGTGGTACTCTGGTACTCTAGTACTGTGGTACTGTGGTACTCTGGTACTGTGGTACTGTGGTACTGTGGTACTCTGGTACTCTGGTACTGTGGTACTCTGGTACTGTGGTACTTTAATACTGTAGTACTGTGGTACTGGTACTGTGGTACTGTGGTACTCTGATACTAGCCCGAAATACCAGATTTTTAAAAAAATTGATTACTAGCCCATTTTTCTTTACAACGCCTACCTCTTTTTCATATGTTCGGTATAGAAAGTGCAAACTATCTCTTATGTTCGCTAAAGAAAGTGCAAACTATACCTTTTTATAGCATTTCTTGACAAAATTTTGAATTTTCATTTTTTGAACAGTCCGCACCTTCAGAATGCACGAAATACCAGATTTTCAAAAAACTGAGTACTAGCCCATTTTCTTTACAACGCCTACCTCTTTTTCATATGTTCGCTATAGAAAGTGCAAACTATACCTTTTTATAGCATTTCTTGACAAAATTTTGAATTTTCATTTTTTGAACAGTCCGCACCTTCAGAAAGCACGAAATACCATATTTTTCAAAAAACTGAGTAGTAGCCCATTTTTCTTTACAACGCCTACCTCTTTTTCATATGTTCATTATAGAAAGTGCAAACTATACCTTTTTATAGTATTTCTTGACAAAATTTTGAATTTTCATTTTTTGAACAGTCCGCACCTTCAGAATGCACGAAATACCAGATTTTTCAAAAAACTGAGTACTAGCCAATTTTTCTTTACAACGCCTACCTCTTTTTCATATGTTCGCTATTTAAAGTGCAAACTATACCTTTTTATAGTATTTCTTAACAAAATTTTGAATTTTCATTTTTTGAACAGTCCGCACCTTCAGAAAGCACGAAATACCAGATTTTTCAAAAAACTGAGTACTAGCCCATTTTTCTTTACAACGCCTACCTCTTTTTCATATGTTCGCTATAGAAAGTGCAAACTATCCCTTTTTATAGCATTTCTTGACAAAATTTTGAATTTTCATTTTTTGAACAGTCCGCACCTTCAGAAAGCACGAAATACCAGATTTTTCAAAAAACTGAGTAGTAGCCCATTTTTCTTTACAACGCCTACCTCTTTTTCATATGTTCACTATAGAAAGTGCAAACTATACCTTTTTATAGCATTTCTTGACAAAATTTTGAATTTTCATTTTTTGAACAGTCCGCACCTTCAGAATGCACGAAATACCAGATTTTTCAAAAAACTGAGTAGTAGCCCATTTTTCTTTACAACGCCTACCTCTTTTTCATATGTTCGCTATAGAAAGTGCAAACTATACCTTTTTATAGCATTTCTTAACAAAATTTTGAATTTTCATTTTTTGAACAGTCCGCACCTTCAGAATGCACGAAATACCAGATTTTTCAAAAAACTGAGTAGTAGCCCATTTTTCTTTACAACGCCTACCTCTTTTTCATATGTTCGCTATAGAAAGTGCAAACTATACCTTTTTATAGTATTTCTTGACAAAATTTTGAATTTTCATTTTTTGAACAGTCCGCACCTTCAGAATGCACGAAATACCAGATTTTTCAAAAAACTGAGTAGTAGCCCATTTTTCTTTACAACGCCTACCTCTTTTTCATATGTTCGCTATAGAAAGTGCAAACTATACCTTTTTATAGTATTTCTTAACAAAATTTTGAATTTTCATTTTTTGAACAGTCCGCACCTTCAGAAAGCACGAAATACCAGATTTTTCAAAAAACTGAGTACTAGTCCATTTTTCTTTACAACGCCTACCTCTTTTTCATATGTTCGCTATAGAAAGTGCAAACTATCCCTTTTTATAGCATTTCTTGACAAAATTTTGAATTTTCATTTTTTGAACAGTCCGACCTTCATAAAGCACGAAATACCAGATTTTTCAAAAAACTGAGTAGTAGCCCATTTTTCTTTACAACGTCTACCTCTTTTTCATATGTTCCCTATAGAAAGTGCAAACTATACCTTTTTATAGCATTTCTTGACAAAATTTTGAATTTTCATTTTTTGAACAGTCCGCACCATCAGAATGCACGAAATACCAGATTTTTCAAAAAACTGAGTAGTAGCCCATTTTTCTTTACAACGCCAACCTCTTTTTCATATGTTCGCTATAGAAAGTGCAAACTATACCTTTTTATAGTATTTCTTAACAAAATTTTGAATTTTCATTTTTTGAACAGTCTACACCTTCAGAAAGCACGAAATACCATATTTTTCAAAAAACTGAGTACTAGCCCATTTTTCTTTACAACGCCTACCTCTTTTTCATATGTTCGCTATTTAAAGTGCAAACTATACCTTTTTATAGTATTTCTTCACAAAATTTTGAATTTTCATTTTTTGAACAGTCCGCACCTTCAGAAAGCACGAAATACCAGATTTTTCAAAAAACTGAGTACTAGCCCATTTTTCTATACAACGCCTACCTCTTTTTCATATGTTCGCTATAGAAAGTGCAAACTATACCTTTTTATAGCATTTCTTCACAAAATTTTGAATTTTCATTTTTTGAACAGTCCGCACCTTCAGAAAGCACGAAATACCAGATTTTTCAAAAAACTGAGTACTAGCCCATTTTTCTTTACAACGCCTACCTCTTTTTCATATGTTCGCTATAGAAAGTGCAAACTATACCTTTTTATAGTATTTCTTGACAAAATTTTGAATTTTCATTTTTTGAACAGTCCGCACCTTCAGAATGCACGAAATACCAGATTTTTCAAAAAACTGAGTAGTAGCCCATTTTTCTTTACAACGCCTACCTCTTTTTCATATGTTCGCTATAGAAAGTGCAAACTATCCCTTTTTATAGTATTTCTTGACAAAATTTTGAATTTTCATTTTTTGAACAGTCCGCACCTTCAGAAAGCACGAAATACCAGATTTTTCAAAAAACTGAGTAGTAGCCCATTTTTCTTTACAACGCCTACCTCTTTTTCATATGTTCACTATAGAAAGTGCAAACTATACCTTTTTATAGCATTTCTTGACAAAATTTTGAATTTTCATTTTTTGAACAGTCCGCACCTTCAGAATGCACGAAATACCAGATTTTTCAAAAAACTGAGTAGTAGCCCATTTTTCTTTACAACGCCAACCTCTTTTTCATATGTTCGCTATAGAAAGTGCAAACTATACCTTTTTATAGTATTTCTTAACAAAATTTTGAATTTTCATTTTTTGAACAGTCCACACCTTCAGAAAGCACGAAATACCAGATTTTTCAAAAAACTGAGTACTAGCCAATTTTTCTTTACAACGCCTACCTCTTTTTCATATGTTCGCTATTTAAAGTGCAAACTATACCTTTTTATAGTATTTCTTCACAAAATTTTGAATTTTCATTTTTTGAACAGTCCGCACCTTCAGAAAGCACGAAATACCAGATTTTTAAAAAACTGAGTACTAGCCCATTTTTCTTTACAATGCCTATCTCTTTTTTATATGTTCGCTATAGAAAGTGCTAACTATCCCTTTTTATAGCATTTCTTGACAAAATTTTGAATTTTCATTTTTTGAACAGTCCGCACCTTCAGAAAGCACGAAATACCAGATTTTTCAAAAAACTGAGTACTAGCCCATTTTTCTTTACAACGCCTACCTCTTTTTCATATGTTCGCTATAGAAAGTGCAAACTATACCTTTTTATAGTATTTCTTGACAAAATTTTGAATTTTCATTTTTTGAACAGTCCGCACCTTCAGAATGCACGAAATACCAGATTTTTCAAAAAACTGAGTAGTAGCCCATTTTTCTTTACAACGCCTACCTCTTTTTCATATGTTCGCTATAGAAAGTGCAAACTATACCTTTTTATAGTATTTCTTGACAAAATTTTGAATTTTCATTTTTTGAACAGTCCGCACCTTCAGAAAGCACGAAATACCAGATTTTTCAAAAAACTGAGTAGTAGCCCATTTTTCTTTACAACGCCTACCTCTTTTTCATATGTTCAGCTATAGAAAGTGCAAACTATACCTTTTTATAGCATTTCTTGACAAAATTTTGAATTTTCATTTTTTGAACAGTCCGCACCTTCAGAATGCACGAAATACCAGATTTTTCAAAAAACTGAGTAGTAGCCCATTTTTCTTTACAACGCCAACCTCTTTTTCATATGTTCGCTATAGAAAGTGCAAACTATACCTTTTTATAGTATTTCTTAACAAAATTTTGAATTTTCATTTTTTGAACAGTCCACACCTTCAGAAAGCACGAAATACCAGATTTTTCAAAAAACTGAGTACTAGCCAATTTTTCTTTACAACGCCTACCTCTTTTTAATATGTTCGCTATTTAAAGTGCAAACTATACCTTTTTATAGTATTTCTTCACAAAATTTTGAATTTTCATTTTTTGAACAGTCCGCCCTTTCAGAAAGCACGAAATACCAGATTTTTAAAAAACTGAGTACTAGCCCATTTTTCTTTACAATGCCTATCTATTTTTTATATGTTCGCTATAGAAAGTGCTAACTATCCCTTTTTATAGCATTTCTTGACAAAATTTTGAATTTTCATTTTTTGAACAGTCCGCACCTTCAGAATGCACAAAATACCAGATTTTTCAAAAAACTGAGTACTAGCCCATTTTTCTTTACAACGCCTACCTCTTTTTATATGTTCGCTATATAAAGTGCAAACTATCCCTTTTTATAGCATTTCTTGACAAAATTTTTAATTTTCATTTTTTGAACAGTTCGCACCTTCAGAAAGCACGAAATACCAGATTTTTCAAAAAACTGAGTACTAGTCCATTTTTCTTTACAACGCCTACCTCTTTTTTATATGTTCACAATAAAAGTGCAAAATATCCCTTTTTATAGCATTTCTTGACAAAATTTTGAATTTTCATATTTTGAACAGTCCGTACCTTCAGAATACACGAAATACCAGATTTTTCAAAAAACTGAGTATTAGCCCATTTTTCAAAAAACTGAGTACTGTGGTACTGTGGTACTCTGGTACTGTGGAACTCTGGTACTCTAGTACTGTAGTACTCTGGTACTGTGGTACTGTGGTACTCTGGTACTGTGGAACTCTGGTACTCTAGTACTGTAGTACTCTGGTACTGTGGTACTGTGGTACTGTGGTACTCTGGTACTGTGGTACTCTAGTACTGTGGTACTCTGGTACTCTAGTACTGTGGTACTGTGGTACTCTGGTACTGTGGTACTTTGGTACTGTGGTACTGTGGTACTCTGGTATTGTGGTACTCTGGTACTCTGGTACTCTGGTACTGTGGTACTGTAATACTGTAGTACTGTGGTACTCTGGTACTCTGGTACTCTGGTACTCTGGTACTCTAGTACTGTGGTACTGTGGTACTGTGGTACTGTGGAACTCTGGTACTCTAGTACTGTGGTACTCTAGTACTGTGGTACTGTGGTACTGTGGTACTGTGGTACTCTGGTACTCTAGTACTGTGGTACTCTGGTACTGTGGTACTCTAGTACTGTGGTACTCTGGTACTGTGGTACTGTGGTACTCTGGTACTCTAGTACTGTGGTACTCTGGTACTCTAGTACTGTGGTACTGTGGTACTCTGGTACTGTGGTACTTTGGTACTGTGGTACTGTGGTACTCTGGTACTCTGGTACTTTAATACTGTAGTACTGTGGTACTCTGGTACTGTGGTACTCTGGTACTGTGGTACTCTGATACTAGCCCGAAATACCAGATTTTTCAAAAAACTGAGTACTAGCCCATTTTGCTTTACAACGCCTAACTCTTTTTTATATGTTCGCTATAGAAAGTGCAAACTATCCCTTTTTATAGCATTTCTTGACAAAATTTTGAATTTTCATTTTTTGAACGGTCCGCACCTTCAGAATGTACGAAATACCAGATTTTTCAAAAAACTGAATACTAGCCCATTTTTCTTTCTAACGCCTAACTCTTTTTTATATGTTCGCTATAGAAAGTGCAAACTATCTGTTTTATAGCATTTCTTGACAAAATTTTAAATTTTCATTTTTTGAACAGTCCGCACCTTCAGAAAGCACGAAATACCAGATTTTTCAAAAAACTGAGTAGTAGCCCATTTTTCTTTACAACGCCTAACTCTTTTTCATATGTTCACTATAGAAAGTGCAAACTATACCTTTTTATAGCATTTCTTGACAAAATTTTGAATTTTCATTTTTTGAACAGTCCGCACCTTCACAAAGCACGAAATACCAGATTTTTCAAAAAACTGAGTACTAGCCAATTTTTCTTTACAACGCCTACCTCTTTTTAATATGTTCGCTATTTAAAGTGCAAACTATACCTTTTTATAGTATTTCTTCACAAAATTTTGAATTTTCATTTTTTGAACAGTCCGCCCTTTCAGAAAGCACGAAATACAATATTTTTAAAAAAACTGAGTACTAGCCCATTTTTCTTTACAATGCCTACCTCTTTTTTATATGTTCGCTATAGAAAGTGCTAACTATCCCTTTTTATAGCATTTCTTGACAAAATTTTGAATTTTCATTTTTTGAACAGTCCGCACCTTCAGAATGCACAAAATACCAGATTTTTCAAAAAACTGAGTACTAGCCCATTTTTCTTTACAACGCCAACCTCTTTTTCATATGTTCGCTATAGAAAGTGCAAACTATACCTTTTTATAGTATTTCTTAACAAAATTTTGAATTTTCATTTTTTGAACAGTCCGTACCTTCAGAATACACGAAATACCAGATTTTTCAAAAAACTGAGTATTAGCCCATTTTTCAAAAAACTGAGTACTGTGGTACTGTGGTACTCTGGTACTGTGGAACTCTGGTACTCTAGTACTGTAGTACTCTGGTACTGTGGTACTGTGGTACTCTGGTACTGTGGAACTCTGGTACTCTAGTACTGTAGTACTCTGGTACTGTGGTACTGTGGTACTCTAGTACTGTGGTACTGTGGTACTCTGGTACTCTAGTACTGTGGTACTCTGGTACTCTAGTACTGTGGTACTGTGGTACTCTGGTACTGTGGTACTCTGGTACTTTTGTACTGTGGTACTGTGGTACTCTGGTACTGTGGTACTCTGGTACTCTGGTACTGTGGTACTCTGGTACTGTGGTACTGTAATACTGTAGTACTGTGGTACTCTGGTACTCTGGTACTCTGGTACTCTAGTACTGTGGTACTGTGGTACTGTGGTACTGTGGAACTCTGGTACTCTAGTACTGTGGTACTCTAGTACTGTGGTACTGTGGTACTGTGGTACTCTGGTACTCTAGTACTGTGGTACTCTGGTACTGTGGTACTGTGGTACTCTAGTACTGTGGTACTCTGGTACTGTGGTACTGTGGTACTCTGGTACTCTAGTACTGTGGTACTCTGGTACTCTAGTACTGTGGTACTGTGGTACTCTGGTACTGTGGTACTTTGGTACTGTGGTACTGTGGTACTCTGGTACTCTGGTACTTTAATACTGTGGTACTCTGGTACTGTGGTACTCTGGTACTGTGGTACTGTGGTACTCTGATACTAGCCCGAAATACCAGATTTTTCAAAAAACTGAGTACTAGCCCATTTTGCTTTACAACGCCTAACTCTTTTTATATGTTCGCTATAGAAAGTGCAAACTATCCCTTTTTATAGCATTTCTTGACAAAATTTTGAATTTTCATTTTTTTAACGGTCCGCACCTTCAGAATGTACGAAATACCAGATTTTTCAAAAAACTGAATACTAGCCCATTTTTCTTTCTAACGCCTAACTCTTTTTTATATGTTCGCTATAGAAAGTGCAAACTATCTGTTTTTATAGCATTTCTTGACAAAATTTTAAATTTTCATTTTTTGAACAGTCCGCCCTTTCAGAAAGCACGAAATACCAGATTTTTCAAAAAACTGAGTACTAGCCCATTTTTCTTTACAACGCCTACCTCTTTTTCATATGTTCGCTATAGAAAGTGCAAACTATCCCTTTTTATAGCATTTCTTGACAAAATTTTGAATTTTCATTTTTTGAACAGTCCGCACCTTCAGAAAGCACGAAATACCAGATTTTTCAAAAAACTGAGTAGTAGCCCATTTTTCTTTACAACGCCTAACTCTTTTTCATATGTTTACTATAGAAAGTGCAAACTATACCTTTTTATAGCATTTCTTGACAAAATTTTGAATTTTCATTTTTTGAACAGTCCGCACCTTCAGAATGCACGAAATACCAGATTTTTCAAAAAACTGAGTAGTAGCCCATTTTTCTTTACAGCGCCAACCTCTTTTTCATATGTTCGCTATAGAAAGTGCAAACTATACCTTTTTATAGTATTTCTTAACAAAATTTTGAATTTTCATTTTTTGAACAGTCCGCACCTTCATAAAGCACGAAATACCAGATTTTTCAAAAAACTGAGTAGTAGCCCATTTTTCTTTACAACGCCAACCTCTTTTTCATATGTTCGCTATAGAAAGTGCAAACTATACCTTTTTATAGTATTTCTTAACAAAATTTTGAATTTTCATTTTTTGAACAGTCCGCACCTTCAGAATGCACGAAATACCAGATTTTTCAAAAAACTGAGTACTAGCCCATTTTTCTTTACAACGCCTACCTCTTTTTCATATGTTCGCTATAGAAAGTGCAAACTATCCCTTTTTATAGCATTTCTTGACAAAATTTTGAATTTTCATTTTTTGAACAGTCCGCACCTTCATAAAGCACGAAATACCAGATTTTTCAAAAAACTGAGTAGTAGCCCATTTTTCTTTACAACGTCTACCTCTTTTTCATATGTTCCCTATAGAAAGTGCAAACTATACCTTTTTATAGCATTTCTTGACAAAATTTTGAATTTTCATTTTTTGAACAGTCCGCACCATCAGAATGCACGAAATACCAGATTTTTCAAAAAACTGAGTAGTAGCCCATTTTTCTTTACAACGCCAACCTCTTTTTCATATGTTCGCTATAGAAAGTGCAAACTATACCTTTTTATAGTATTTCTTAACAAAATTTTGAATTTTCATTTTTTGAACAGTCCACACCTTCAGAAAGCACGAAATACCATATTTTTCAAAAAACTGAGTACTAGCCAATTTTTCTTTACAACGCCTACCTCTTTTTCATATGTTCGCTATTTAAAGTGCAAACAATACCTTTTTATAGTATTTCTTCACAAAATTTTGAATTTTCATTTTTTGAACAGTCCGCACCTTCAGAAAGCACGAAATACCAGATTTTTCAAAAAACTGAGTACTAGCCCATTTTTCTATACAACGCCTACCTCTTTTTCATATGTTCGCTATAGAAAGTGCAAACTATCCCTTTTTATAGCATTTCTTGACAAAATTTTGAATTTTCATTTTTTGAACAGTCCGCACCTTCAGAAAGCACGAAATACCATATTTTTAAAAAAACTGAGTACTAGCCCATTTTTCTTTACAACGCCTACCTCTTTTTCATATGTTCGCTATAGAAAGTGCAAACTATACCTTTTTATAGTATTTCTTAACAAAATTTTGAATTTTCATTTTTTGAACAGTCCACACCTTCAGAAAGCACAAAATACCAGATTTTTCAAAAAACTGAGTACTAGCCAATTTTTCTTTACAACGCCTACCTCTTTTTAATATGTTCGCTATTTAAAGTGCAAACTATACCTTTTTATAGTATTTCTTCACAAAATTTTGAATTTTCATTTTTTGAACAGTCCGCACCTTCAGAAAGCACGAAATACTAGATTTTTCAAAAAACTGAGTAGTAGCCCATTTTTCTTTACAACGCCTACCTCTTTTTCATATGTTCGTTATAGAAAGTGCAAACTATACCTTTTTGTAGTATTTCTTGACAAAATTTTGAATTTTCATTTTTTGAACAGTCCGCACCTTCAGAATGCACGAAATACCAGATTTTTCAAAAAACTGAGTACTAGCCAATTTTTCTTTACAACGCCTACCTCTTTTTCATATATTCGCTATTTAAAGTGCAAACTATACCTTTTTATAGTATTTCTTAACAAAATTTTGAATTTTCATTTTTTGAACAGTCCGCACCTTCAGAAAGCACGAAATACCAGATTTTTCAAAAAACTGAGTACTAGCCCATTTTTCTTTACAACGCATACCTCTTTTTCATATGTTCGCTATAGAAAGTGCAAACTATACCTTTTTATAGCATTTCTTGACAAAATTTTGAATTTTCATTTTTTGAACAGTCCGCACCTTCAGAATGCACGAAATACCAGATTTTTCAAAAAACTGAGTAGTAGCCCATTTTTCTTTACAACGCCAACCTCTTTTTCATATGTTCGCTATAGAAAGTGCAAACTATATCTTTTTATAGTATTTCTTAACAAAATTTTGAATTTTCATTTTTTGAACAGTCCGCACCTTCAGAATGCACGAAATACCAGATTTTTCAAAAAACTGAGTAGTAGCCCATTTTTCTTTACAACGCCAACCTCTTTTTCATATGTTCGCTATAGAAAGTGCAAACTATACCTTTTTATAGTATTTCTTAACAAAATTTTGAATTTTCATTTTTTGAACAGTCCGCACATTCAGAAAGCACGAAATACCAGATTTTTAAAAAAACTGAGTTGTAGCCCATTTTTCTTTACAACGCCTACATCTTTTTCATATGTTCGCTATAGAAAGTGCAAACTATACCTTTTTATAGCATTTCTTGACAAATTTTGAATTTTCATTTTTTGAACAGTCCGCACCTTCAGAATGCACGAAATACCAGATTTTTCAAAAAACTGAGTAGTAGCCCATTTTTCTTTACAACGCCAACCTCTTTTTCATATGTTCGCTATAGAAAGTGCAAACTATACCTTTTTATAGTATTTCTTAACAAAATTTTGAATTTTCATTTTTTGAACAGTCCGCACCTTCAGAAAGCACGAAATACCATATTTTTTCAAAAAACTGAGTACTAGCCCATTTTTCTTTACAACGCCTACCTCTTTTTCATATGTTCGCTATTTAAAGTGCAAACTATACCTTTTTATAGTATTTCTTCACAAAATTTTGAATTTTCATTTTTGAACAGTCCGCACCTTCAGAAAGCACGAAATACCAGATTTTTCAAAAAACTGAGTACTAGCCCATTTTTCTTTACAACGCCTACCTCTTTTTCATATGTTCGCTATAGAAAGTGCAAACTATACCTTTTTATAGCATTTCTTGACAAAATTTTGAATTTTCATTTTTTGAACAGTCCGCACCTTCAGAAAGCACGAAATACCAGATTTTTCAAAAAACTGAGTAGTAGCCCATTTTTCTTTACAACGCCTACCTCTTTTTCATATGTTCGCTATAGAAAGTGCAAACTATACCTTTTTATAGCATTTCTTGACAAAATTTTGAATTTTCATTTTTTGAACAGTCCGCACCTTCAGAATGCACGAAATACCAGATTTTTCAAAAAACTGAGTAGTAGCCCATTTTTCTTTACAACGCCAACCTCTTTTTCATATGTTCGCTATAGAAAGTGCAAACTATACCTTTTTATAGTATTTCTTAACAAAATTTTGAATTTTCATTTTTTGAACAGTCCGCACCTTCAGAAAGCACGAAATACCAGATTTTTCAAAAAACTGAGTAGTAGCCCATTTTTCTTTACAACGCCTACCTCTTTTTCATATGTTCGCTATAGAAAGTGCAAACTATACCTTTTTATAGCATTTCTTGACAAATTTTGAATTTTCATTTTTTGAACAGTCCGCACCTTCAGAATGCACGAAATACCAGATTTTTCAAAAAACTGAGTAGTAGCCCATTTTTCTTTACAACGCCTACCTCTTTTTCATATGTTCGCTATAGAAAGTGCAAACTATACCTTTTTATAGCATTTCTTAACAAAATTTTGAATTTTCATTTTTTGAACAGTCCGCACCTTCAGAAAGCACGAAATACCAGATTTTTCAAAAAACTGAGTACTAGCCCATTTTTCTTTACAACGCCTACCTCTTTTTCATATGTTCGCTATAGAAAGTGCAAACTATACCTTTTTATAGTATTTCTTGACAAAATTTTGAATTTTCATTTTTGAACAGTCCGCACCTTCAGAAAGCACGAAATACCAGATTTTTCAAAAAACTGAGTACTAGCCCATTTTTCTTTACAACGCCTACCTCTTTTTCATATGTTCGCTATAGAAAGTGCAAACTATACCTTTTTATAGCATTTCTTGACAAAATTTTGAATTTTCATTTTTTGAACAGTCCGCACCTTCAGAAAGCACGAAATACCAGATTTTTCAAAAAACTGAGTACTAGCCCATTTTTCTTTACAACGCCTACCTCTTTTTCATATGTTCGCTATAGAAAGTGCAAACTATACCTTTTTATAGCATTTCTTGACAAAATTTTGAATTTTCATTTTTTGAACAGTCCGCACCTTCAGAATGCACGAAATACCAGATTTTTCAAAAAACTGAGTACTAGCCCATTTTTCTTTACAACGCCTACCTCTTTTTCATATGTTCGCTATAGAAAGTGCAAACTATACCTTTTTATAGTATTTCTTAACAAAATTTTGAATTTTCATTTTTTGAACAGTCCGCACCTTCAGAAAGCACGAAATACCAGATTTTTCAAAAAACTGAGTACTAGTCCATTTTTCTTTACAACGCCTACCTCTTTTTCATATGTTCGCTATAGAAAGTGCAAACTATCCCTTTTTATAGCATTTCTTGACAAAATTTTGAATTTTCATTTTTTGAACAGTCCGCACCTTCAGAAAGCACGAAATACAGATTTTTCAAAAAACTGAGTAGTAGCCCATTTTTTTACAACGTCTACCTCTTTTTCATATGTTCGCTATAGAAAGTGCAAACTATACCTTTTTATAGCATTTCTTGACAAAATTTTGAATTTTCATTTTTTGAACAGTCCGCACCATCAGAATGCACGAAATACCAGATTTTTCAAAAAACTGAGTAGTAGCCCATTTTTCTTTACAACGCCAACCTCTTTTTCATATGTTCGCTATAGAAAGTGCAAACTATACCTTTTTATAGTATTTCTTAACAAAATTTTGAATTTTCATTTTTTGAACAGTCCACACCTTCAGAAAGCACGAAATACCATATTTTTCAAAAAACTGAGTACTAGCCAATTTTTCTTTACAACGCCTACCTCTTTTTCATATGTTCGCTATTTAAAGTGCAAACTATACCTTTTTATAGTATTTCTTAACAAAATTTTGAATTTTCATTTTTTGAACAGTCCGCACCTTCAGAAAGCACGAAATACCAGATTTTTTCAAAAAACTGAGTACTAGCCCATTTTTCTTTACAACGCCTACCTCTTTTTCATATGTTCGCTATAGAAAGTGCAAACTATACCTTTTTATAGCATTTCTTGACAAAATTTTGAATTTTCATTTTTTGAACACGTCCGCACCTTCAGAATGCACGAAATACCAGATTTTTCAAAAAACTGAGTAGTAGCCCATTTTTCTTTACAACGTCTACCTCTTTTTCATATGTTCGCTATAGAAAGTGCAAACTATACCTTTTTATAGCATTTCTTGACAAAATTTTGAATTTTCATTTTTTGAACAGTCCGCACCATCAGAATGCACGAAATACCAGATTTTTCAAAAAACTGAGTAGTAGCCCATTTTTATTTACAACGCCAACCTCTTTTTCATATGTTCGCTATAGAAAGTGCAAACTATACCTTTTTATAGTATTTCTTAACAAAATTTTGAATTTTCATTTTTTGAACAGTCCACACCTTCAGAAAGCACGAAATACCATATTTTTCAAAAACTGAGTACTAGCCAATTTTTCTTTACAACGCCTACCTCTTTTTCATATGTTCGCTATTTAAAGTGCAAACTATACCTTTTTATAGTATTTCTTAACAAAATTTTGAATTTTCATTTTTTGAACAGTCCGCACCTTCAGAAAGCACGAAATACCAGATTTTTCAAAAAACTGAGTACTAGCCCATTTTTCTTTACAACGCCTACCTCTTTTTCATATGTTCGCTATAGAAAGTGCAAACTATACCTTTTTATAGCATTTCTTGACAAAATTTTGAATTTTCATTTTTTGAACAGTCCGCACCTTCAGAAAGCACGAAATACCAGATTTTTAAAAAAACTGAGTAGTAGCCCATTTTTCTTTACAACGCCTACCTCTTTTTCATATGTTCGCTATAGAAAGTGCAAAATATACCTTTTTATAGCATTTCTTGACAAAATTTTGAATTTTCATTTTTTGAACAGTCCGCACCTTCAGAATGCACGAAATACCAGATTTTTCAAAAAACTGAGTAGTAGCCCATTTTTCTTTACAACGCCAACCTCTTTTTCATATGTTCGCTATAGAAAGTGCAAACTATACCTTTTTATAGTATTTCTTAACAAAATTTTGAATTTTCATTTTTTGAACAGTCCGCACATTCAGAAAGCACGAAATACCAGATTTTTAAAAAAACTGAGTTGTAGCCCATTTTTCTTTACAACGCC